>OV725083.1:21387133-21495340 GCA_928085145.1 Nezara viridula
GTATGTTGTCGGAGACGCAGTTTTCGAAAATAATCACTTTTTTAGGATTAGGCCACTGCATACCGATTTCTTTAAATTTCAGAATTTCTTTGTTATAAGGGTTGGCTTGTATGTTGTCGGAGACGCAGTTTTTTAAAATAATCACTTTTTTAGGATTAGGCCACTACATACCGATTTCTTTAAACTTCAAGAATTTCTTTGTTATAAGGGTTGGTTTGTATGTTGTCGGAGACGCAGTTTTCGAAAATAATCACTCTTTTAGGATTAGGTCACTGCATACCGATTTCTTTAAATTTCGAGAATTTCTTTGTTATAAGGGTTGGTTTGTATGTTGTCGGAGACGCAGTTTTCGAAAATAATCACTTTTTTAGGATTAGGCCACTACATACCGATTTCTTTAAATTTCCAGAATTTCTTTGTTATAAGGGTTGGTTTGTATGTTGTCGGAGACGCAGTTTTCGAAAATAATCACTCTTTTAGGATTAGGTCACTGCATTCCGATTTCTTTAAATTTCGAGAATTTCTTTGTTATAAGGGTTGGTTTGTATGTTGTCGGAGACGCAGTTTTCGAAAATAATCACTTTTTTAGGATTAGGCCACTGCATACCGATTTCTTTAAATTTCCAGAATTTCTTTGTTATAAGGGTTGGTTTGTATGTTGTCGGAGACGCAGTTTTCGAAAATAATCACTCTTTTAGGATTAGGTCACTGCATACCGATTTCTTTAAATTTCCAGAATTTCTTTGTTATAAGGGTTGGTTTGTATGTTGTCGGAGACGCAGTTTTCGAAAATAATCACTTTTTTAGGATTAGGCCACTGCATACCGATTTCTTTAAATTTCCAGAATTTCTTTGTTATAAGGGTTGGTTTGTATGTTGTCGGAGACGCAGTTTTCGAAAATAATCACTTTTTTAGGATTAGGTCAGTGCATTCCGATTTCTTTAAATTTCCAGAATTTCTTTGTTATAAGGGTTGGTTTGTATGTTGTCGGAGACGCAGTTTTCGAAAATAATCACTTTTTTAGGATTAGGCCACTGCATACCGATTTCTTTAAATTTCCAGAATTTCTTTGTTATAAGGGTTGGTTTGTATGTTATCGGAGACGCAGTTTTCGAAAATAATCACTCTTTTAGGATTAGGTCACTGCATACCGATTTCTTTAAATTTCCAGAATTTCTTTGTTATAAGGGTTGGTTTGTATGTTGTCGGAGACGCAGTTTTCGAAAATAATCACTTTTTTAGGATTAGGTCACTGCATACCGATTTCTTTAAATTTCAAGAATTTCTTTGTTATAAGGGTTGGGTTGTATGTTGTCGGAGACGCAGTTTTCGAAAATAATCACTTTTTTAGGATTAGGTCAGTGCATTCCGATTTCTTTAAATTTCCAGAATTTCTTTGTTATAAGGGTTGGTTTGTATGTTGTCGGAGACGCAGTTTTCGAAAATAATCACTTTTTTAGGATTAGGTCACTGCATACCGATTTCTTTAAATTTCCAGAATTTCTTTGTTATAAGGGTTGGTTTGTATGTTGTCGGAGACGCAGTTTTCGAAAATAATCACTTTTTTAGGATTAGGTCACTGCATACCGATTTCTTTAAATTTCCAGAATTTCTTTGTTATAAGGGTTGGTTTGTATGTTGTCGGAGACGCAGTTTTCGAAAATAATCACTTTTTTAGGATTAGGTCACTGCATACCGATTTCTTTAAATTTCGAGAATTTCTTTGTTATAAGGGTTGGCTTGTATGTTGTCGGAGACGCAGTTTTCGAAAATAATCACTTTTTTAGGATTAGGCCACTGCATACCGATTTCTTTAAATTTCCAGAATTTCTTTGTTATAAGGGTTGGTTTGTATGTTGTCGGAGACGCAGTTTTCGAAAATAATCACTTTTTTAGGATTAGGTCACTGCATACCGATTTCTTTAAATTTCCAGAATTTCTTTGTTATAAGGGTTGGTTTGTATGTTGTCGGAGACGCAGTTTTCGAAAATAATCACTTTTTTAGGATTAGGTCAGTGCATTCCGATTTCTTTAAATTTCCAGAATTTCTTTGTTATAAGGGTTGGTTTGTATGTTGTCGGAGACGCAGTTTTCGAAAATAATCACTTTTTTAGCATTAGGCCACTGCATACCGATTTCTTTAAATTTCCAGAATTTCTTTGTTATAAGGGTTGGCTTGTATGTTGTCGGAGACGCAGTTTTCGAAAATAATCACTTTTTTAGGATTAGGTCAGTGCATTCCGATTTCTTTAAATTTCCAGAATTTCTTTGTTATAAGGGTTGGTTTGTATGTTGTCGGAGACGCAGTTTTCGAAAATAATCACTTTTTTAGGATTAGGCCACTGCATACCGATTTCTTTAAATTTCCAGAATTTCTTTGTTATAAGGGTTGGCTTGTATGTTGTCGGAGACGCAGTTTTCGAAAATAATCACTTTTTTAGGATTAGGTCAGTGCATTCCGATTTCTTTAAATTTCCAGAATTTCTTTGTTATAAGGGTTGGTTTGTATGTTGTCGGAGACGCAGTTTTCGAAAATAATCACTTTTTTAGGATTAGGCCACTGCATACCGATTTCTTTAAATTTCCAGAATTTCTTTGTTATAAGGGTTGGTTGTATGTTGTCGGAGACGCAGTTTTCGAAAATAATCACTTTTTTAGGATTAGGCCACTGCATACCGATTTCTTTAAATTTCCAGAATTTCTTTGTTATAAGGGTTGGCTTGTATGTTGTCGGAGACGCAGTTTTCGAAAATAATCACTTTTTTAGCATTAGGCCACTGCATACCGATTTCTTTAAATTTCCAGAATTTCTTTGTTATAAGGGTTGGCTTGTATGTTGTCGGAGACGCAGTTTTCGAAAATAATCACTTTTTTAGGATTAGGTCACTGCATACCGATTTCTTTAAATTTCCAGAATTTCTTTGTTATAAGGGTTGGTTTGTATGTTGTCGGAGACGCAGTTTTCGAAAATAATCACTTTTTTAGGATTAGGCCACTGCATACCGATTTCTTTAAATTTCCAGAATTTCTTTGTTATAAGGGTTGGTTTGTATGTTGTCGGAGACGCAGTTTTCGAAAATAATCACTTTTTTAGCATTAGGCCACTGCATACCGATTTCTTTAAATTTCCAGAATTTCTTTGTTATAAGGGTTGGCTTGTATGTTGTCGGAGACGCAGTTTTCGAAAATAATCACTTTTTTAGGATTAGGTCACTGCATACCGATTTCTTTAAATTTCGAGAATTTCTTTGTTATAAGGGTTGGTTTGTATGTTGTCGGAGACGCAGTTTTCGAAAATAATCACTCTTTTAGGATTAGGCCACTGCATACCGATTTCTTTAAATTTCCAGAATTTCTTTGTTATAAGGGTTGGCTTGTATGTTGTCGGAGACGCAGTTTTCGAAAATAATCACTTTTTTAGGATTAGGCCACTCCATACCGATTTCTTTAAATTTCCAGAATTTCTTTGTTATAAGGGTTGGTTTGTATGTTGTCGGAGACGCAGTTTTCGAAAATAATCACTTTTTTAGGATTAGGCCACTGCATACCGATTTCTTTAAATTTCCAGAATTTCTTTGTTATAAGGGTTGGCTTGTATGTTGTCGGAGACGCTGTTTTCGAAAATAATCACTCTTTTAGGATTAGGTCACTGCATACCGATTTCTTTAAATTTCCAGAATTTCTTTGTTATAAGGGTTGGCTTGTATGTTGTCGGAGACGCAGTTTTCGAAAATAATCACTTTTTTAGGATTAGGCCACTGCATACCGATTTCTTTAAATTTCCAGAATTTCTTTGTTATAAGGGTTGGCTTGTATGTTGTCGGAGACGCAGTTTTCGAAAATAATCACTTTTTTAGGATTAGGCCACTGCATACCGATTTCTTTAAATTTCAAGAATTTCTTTGTTATAAGGGTTGGCTTGTATGTTGTCGGAGACGCAGTTTTCGAAAATAATCACTTTTTTAGGATTAGGCCACTACATACCGATTTCTTTAAATTTCCAGAATTTCTTTGTTATAAGGGTTGGTTTGTATGTTGTCGGAGACGCAGTTTTCGAAAATAATCACTTTTTTAGGATTAGGCCACTGCATACCGATTTCTTTAAATTTCAAGAATTTCTTTGTTATAAGGGTTGGCTTGTATGTTGTCGGAGACGCAGTTTTCGAAAATAATCACTTTTTTAGGATTAGGCCACTGCATACCGATTTCTTTAAATTTCCAGAATTTCTTTGTTATAAGGGTTGGCTTGTATGTTGTCGGAGACGCAGTTTTTAAAATAATCACTTTTTTAGGATTAGGCCACTGCATACCGATTTCTTTAAATTTCCAGAATTACTTCGTTATAAGGGTTGGGTTGTATGTTGTCGGAGACGCAGTTTTCGAAAATAATCACTCTTTTAGGATTAGGTCACTGCATACCGATTTCTTTAAATTTCGAGAATTTCTTTGTTATAAGGGTTGGCTTGTATGTTGTCGGAGACGCAGTTTTTAAAATAATCACTTTTTTAGGATTAGGCCACTGCATACCGATTTCTTTAAATTTCCAGAATTTCTTTGTTATAAGGGTTGGCTTGTATGTTGTCGGAGACGCAGTTTTCGAAAATAATCACTTTTTTAGGATTAGGCCACTGCATACCGATTTCTTTAAATTTCGAGAATTTCTTTGTTATAAGGGTTGGCTTGTATGTTGTCGGAGACGCAGTTTTCGAAAATAATCACTTTTTTAGGATTAGGCCACTGCATACCGATTTCTTTAAATTTCAGAATTTCTTTGTTATAAGGGTTGGCTTGTATGTTGTCGGAGACGCAGTTTTCGAAAATAATCACTTTTTTAGGATTAGGCCACTGCATACCGATTTCTTTAAATTTCCAGAATTACTTCGTTATAAGGGTTGGGTTGTATGTTGTCGGAGACGCAGTTTTCGAAAATAATCACTTTTTTAGGATTAGGCCACTGCATACCGATTTCTTTAAATTTCGAGAATTTCTTTGTTATAAGGGTTGGCTTGTATGTTATCGGAGACGCAGTTTTTAAAATAATCACTTTTTTAGGATTAGGCCACTACATACCGATTTCTTTAAACTTCAAGAATTTCTTTGTTATAAGGGTTGGCTTGTATGTTGTCGGAGACGCAGTTTTTGAAAATAATCACTTTTTTAGGATTAGGCCACTGCATACCGATTTCTTTAAATTTCGAGAATTTCTTTGTTATAAGGGTTGGCTTGTATGTTATCGGAGACGCAGTTTTCGAAAATAATCACTTTTTTAGGATTAGGCCACTGCATACCGATTTCTTTAAATTTCAGAATTTCTTTGTTATAAGGGTTGGCTTGTATGTTGTCGGAGACGCAGTTTTCGAAAATAATCACTTTTTTAGGATTAGGCCACTGCATACCGATTTCTTTAAATTTCGAGAATTTCTTTGTTATAAGGGTTGGCTTGTATGTTGTCGGAGACGCAGTTTTCGAAAATAATCACTTTTTTAGGATTAGGCCACTGCATACCGATTTCTTTAAATTTCAGAATTTCTTTGTTATAAGGGTTGGCTTGTATGTTGTCGGAGACGCAGTTTTCGAAAATAATCACTTTTTTAGGATTAGGCCACTGCATACCGATTTCTTTAAATTTCGAGAATTTCTTTGATATAAGGGTTGGCTTGTATGTTATCGGAGACGCAGTTTTCGAAAATAATCACTTTTTTAGGATTAGGCCACTGCATACCGATTTCTTTAAATTTCGAGAATTTCTTTGTTATAAGGGTTGGCTTGTATGTTGTCGGAGACGCAGTTTTCGAAAATAATCACTCTTTTAGGATTAGGCCACTGCATACCGATTTCTTTAAATTTCGAGAATTTCTTTGTTATAAGGGTTGGCTTGTATGTTGTCGGAGACGCAGTTTTCGAAAATAATCACTTTTTTAGGATTAGGCCACTGCATACCGATTTCTTTAAATTTCGAGAATTTCTTTGTTATAAGGGTTGGGTTGTATGTTATCGGAGACGCAGTTTTCGAAAATAATCACTTTTTTAGGATTAGGCCACTGCATACCGATTTCTTTAAACTTCAAGAATTTCTTTGTTATAAGGGTTGGCTTGTATGTTGTCGGAGACGCAGTTTTCGAAAATAATCACTTTTTTAGGATTAGGCCACTGCATACCGATTTCTTTAAATTTCGAGAATTTCTTTGTTATAAGGGTCAACTTGTATGTTATCGGAGACGCAGTTTTCGAAAATAATCACTTTTTTAGGATTAGGCCACTGCGTACCGATTTCTTTAAACTTCAAGAATTTCTTTGTTATAAGGGTTGGCTTGTATGTTGTCGGAGACGCAGTTTTTAAAATAATCACTTTTTTAGGATTAGGCCACTGCATACCGATTTCTTTAAATTTCCAGAATTACTTCGTTATAAGGGTTGGCTTGTATGTTGTCGGAGACGCAGTTTTGAAAATAATCACTTTTTTAGGATTAGGCCACTGCATACCGATTTCTTTAAATTTCGAGAATTTCTTTGTTATAAGGGTTGGCTTGTATGTTGTCGGAGACGCAGTTTTCGAAAATAATCACTCTTTTAGGATTAGGCCACTGCATACCGATTTCTTTAAATTTCCAGAATTACTTTGTTATAAGGGTTGGCTTGTATGTTGTCGGAGACGCAGTTTTCGAAAATAATCACTTTTTTAGGATTAGGCCACTGCATACCGATTTCTTTAAATTTCAGAATTTCTTTGTTATAAGGGTTGGTTTGTATGTTGTCGGAGACGCAGTTTTCGAAAATAATCACTTTTTTAGGATTAGGCCACTGCATACCGATTTCTTTAAATTTCGAGAATTTCTTTGTTATAAGGGTTGGGTTGTATGTTATCGGAGACGCAGTTTTCGAAAATAATCACTCTTTTAGGATTAGGCCACTGCATACCGATTTCTTTAAATTTCCAGAATTACTTCGTTATAAGGGTTGGGTTGTATGTTATCGGAGACGCAGTTTTCGAAAATAATCACTTTTTTAGGATTAGGCCACTGCATACCGATTTCTTTAAATTTCCAGAATTTCTTTGTTATAAGGGTTGGCTTGTATGTTGTCGGAGACGCAGTTTTCGAAAATAATCACTTTTTTAGGATTAGGCCACTGCATACCGATTTCTTTAAATTTCGAGAATTTCTTTGTTATAAGGGTTGGCTTGTATGTTGTCGGAGACGCAGTTTTCGAAAATAATCACTTTTTTAGGATTAGGCCACTGCATACCGATTTCTTTAAATTTCCAGAATTTCTTTGTTATAAGGGTTGGCTTGTATGTTGTCGGAGACGCAGTTTTCGAAAATAATCACTTTTTTAGGATTAGGCCACTGCATACCGATTTCTTTAAATTTCGAGAATTTCTTTGTTATAAGGGTTGGCTTGTATGTTGTCGGAGACGCAGTTTTCGAAAATAATCACTTTTTTAGGATTAGGCCACTGCATACCGATTTCTTTAAATTTCAGAATTTCTTTGTTATAAGGGTTGGCTTGTATGTTGTCGGAGACGCAGTTTTCGAAAATAATCACTTTTTTAGGATTAGGCCACTGCATACCGATTTCTTTAAATTTCCAGAATTTCTTTGTTATAAGGGTTGGCTTGTATGTTGTCGGAGACGCAGTTTTCGAAAATAATCACTTTTTTAGGATTAGGCCACTGCATACCGATTTCTTTAAATTTCGAGAATTTCTTTGTTATAAGGGTTGGCTTGTATGTTGTCGGAGACGCAGTTTTCGAAAATAATCACTTTTTTAGGATTAGGCCACTGCATACCGATTTCTTTAAATTTCCAGAATTTCTTTGTTATAAGGGTTGGCTTGTATGTTGTCGGAGACGCAGTTTTCGAAAATAATCACTTTTTTAGGATTAGGCCACTGCATACCGATTTCTTTAAATTTCGAGAATTTCTTTGTTATAAGGGTTGGCTTGTATGTTGTCGGAGACGCAGTTTTCGAAAATAATCACTTTTTTAGGATTAGGCCACTGCATACCGATTTCTTTAAATTTCAGAATTTCTTTGTTATAAGGGTTGGCTTGTATGTTGTCGGAGACGCAGTTTTCGAAAATAATCACTTTTTTAGGATTAGGCCACTGCATACCGATTTCTTTAAATTTCCAGAATTTCTTTGTTATAAGGGTTGGCTTGTATGTTGTCGGAGACGCAGTTTTCGAAAATAATCACTTTTTTAGGATTAGGCCACTGCATACCGATTTCTTTAAACTTCAAGAATTTCTTTGTTATAAGGGTTGGCTTGTATGTTGTCGGAGACGCAGTTTTCGAAAATAATCACTCTTTTAGGATTAGGCCACTGCATACCGATTTCTTTAAATTTCTAGAATTACTTTGTTATAAGGGTTGGGTTGTATGTTATCGGAGACGCAGTTTTCGAAAATAATCACTCTTTTAGGATTAGGCCACTGCATACCGATTTCTTTAAATTTCCAGAATTACTTCGTTATAAGGGTTGGGTTGTATGTTATCGGAGACGCTGTTTTCGAAAATAATCACTCTTTTAGGATTAGGTCACTGCATACCGATTTCTTTAAATTTCCAGAATTTCTTTGTTATAAGGGTTGGCTTGTATGTTGTCGGAGACGCAGTTTTCGAAAATAATCACTTTTTTAGGATTAGGCCACTGCATACCGATTTCTTTAAATTTCCAGAATTTCTTTGTTATAAGGGTTGGCTTGTATGTTGTCGGAGACGCAGTTTTCGAAAATAATCACTTTTTTAGGATTAGGCCACTGCATACCGATTTCTTTAAATTTCGAGAATTTCTTTGTTATAAGGGTTGGCTTGTATGTTATCGGAGACGCAGTTTTCGAAAATAATCACTCTTTTAGGATTAGGCCACTGCATACCGATTTCTTTAAATTTCCAGAATTACTTTGTTATAAGGGTTGGGTTGTATGTTGTCGGAGACGCAGTTTTCGAAAATAATCACTCTTTTAGGATTAGGCCACTGCATACCGATTTCTTTAAATTTCCAGAATTACTTCGTTATAAGGGTTGGTTGTATGTTATCGGAGACGCAGTTTTCGAAAATAATCACTTTTTTAGGATTAGGCCACTGCATACCGATTTCTTTAAACTTCAGAATTTCTTTGTTATAAGGGTTGGCTTGTATGTTGTCGGAGACGCAGTTTTCGAAAATAATCACTCTTTTAGGATTAGGCCACTGCATACCGATTTCTTTAAATTTCCAGAATTACTTCGTTATAAGGGTTGGGTTGTATGTTATCGGAGACGCAGTTTTCGAAAATAATCACTCTTTTAGGATTAGGCCACTGCATACCGATTTCTTTAAATTTCGAGAATTTCTTTGTTATAAGGGTTGGCTTGTATGTTGTCGGAGACGCAGTTTTCGAAAATAATCACTTTTTTAGGATTAGGCCACTGCATACCGATTTCTTTAAACTTCAAGAATTTCTTTGTTATAAGGGTTGGTTTGTATGTTGTCGGAGACGCAGTTTTCGAAAATAATCACTCTTTTAGGATTAGGTCACTGCATACCGATTTCTTTAAATTTCGAGAATTTCTTTGTTATAAGGGTTGGCTTGTATGTTATCGGAGACGCAGTTTTCGAAAATAATCACTTTTTTAGGATTAGGCCACTGCATACCGATTTCTTTAAATTTCCAGAATTACTTTGTTATAAGGGTTGGCTTGTATGTTGTCGGAGACGCAGTTTTCGAAAATAATCACTTTTTTAGGATTAGGCCACTGCATACCGATTTCTTTAAATTTCCAGAATTTCTTTGTTATAAGGGTTGGCTTGTATGTTGTCGGAGACGCAGTTTTCTAAAATAATCACTTTTTTAGGATTAGGCCACTGCATACCGATTTCTTTAAATTTCCAGAATTTCTTTGTTATAAGGGTTGGTTTGTATGTTGTCGGAGACGCAGTTTTCGAAAATAATCACTTTTTTAGGATTAGGCCACTGCATACCGATTTCTTTAAATTTCGAGAATTTCTTTGTTATAAGGGTTGGCTTGTATGTTATCGGAGACGCAGTTTTCGAAAATAATCACTTTTTTAGGATTAGGCCACTGCATACCGATTTCTTTAAATTTCGAGAATTTCTTTGTTATAAGGGTTGGCTTGTATGTTATCGGAGACGCAGTTTTCGAAAATAATCACTTTTTTAGGATTAGGCCACTGCATACCGATTTCTTTAAATTTCCAGAATTTCTTTGTTATAAGGGTTGGTTTGTATGTTGTCGGCGACGCAGTTTTCGAAAATAATCACTTTTTTAGGATTAGGCCACTGCATACCGATTTCTTTAAATTTCCAGAATTTCTTTGTTATAAGGGTTGGCTTGTATGTTATCGGATACGCAGTTTTTTAAAATAATCACTTTTTTAGGATTAGGCCACTGCATACCGATTTCTTTAAATTTCTAGAATTTCTTTGTTATAAGGGTTGGTTTGTATGTTGTCGGAGACGCAGTTTTCGAAAATAATCACTTTTTTAGGATTAGGCCACTGCATACCGATTTCTTTAAATTTCGAGAATTTCTTTGATATAAGGGTTGGCTTGTATGTTATCGGATACGCAGTTTTTTAAAATAATCACTTTTTTAGGATTAGGCCACTGCATACCGATTTCTTTAAATTTCTAGAATTTCTTTGTTATAAGGGTTGGTTTGTATGTTGTCGGAGACGCAGTTTTCGAAAATAATCACTTTTTTAGGATTAGGCCACTGCATACCGATTTCTTTAAATTTCGAGAATTTCTTTGATATAAGGGTTGGCTTGTATGTTGTCGGAGACGCAGTTTTCGAAAATAATCACTTTTTTAGGATTAGGCCACTGCATACCGATTTCTTTAAATTTCAGAATTTCTTTGTTATAAGGGTTGGCTTGTATGTTGTCGGAGACGCAGTTTTCGAAAATAATCACTTTTTTAGGATTAGGCCACTGCATACCGATTTCTTTAAATTTCCAGAATTTCTTTGTTATAAGGGTTGGCTTGTATGTTGTCGGAGACGCAGTTTTCGAAAATAATCACTTTTTTAGGATTAGGCCACTGCATACCGATTTCTTTAAATTTCCAGAATTTCTTTGTTATAAGGGTTGGCTTGTATGTTGTCGGAGACGCAGTTTTCGAAAATAATCACTTTTTTAGGATTAGGCCACTGCATACCGATTTCTTTAAATTTCCAGAATTTCTTTGTTATAAGGGTTGGCTTGTATGTTGTCGGAGACGCAGTTTTCGAAAATAATCACTTTTTTAGGATTAGGCCACTGCATACCGATTTCTTTAAATTTCGAGAATTTCTTTGTTATAAGGGTTGGCTTGTATGTTGTCGGAGACGCAGTTTTCGAAAATAATCACTTTTTTAGGATTAGGCCACTGCATACCGATTTCTTTAAATTTCCAGAATTTCTTTGTTATAAGGGTTGGCTTGTATGTTGTCGGAGACGCAGTTTTCGAAAATAATCACTTTTTTAGGATTAGGCCACTGCATACCGATTTCTTTAAATTTCGAGAATTTCTTTGTTATAAGGGTTGGCTTGTATGTTGTCGGAGACGCAGT
Organism: Nezara viridula; assembly: GCA_928085145.1. Lineage (NCBI taxonomy): Eukaryota > Metazoa > Arthropoda > Insecta > Hemiptera > Pentatomidae > Nezara > Nezara viridula. Next base: position 21,398,693 of record OV725083.1, read on the forward strand.
TTTCGAAAATAATCACTTTTTTAGGATTAGGCCACTGCATACCGATTTCTTTAAATTTCCAGAATTTCTTTGTTATAAGGGTTGGTTTGTATGTTGTCGGAGACGCAGTTTTCGAAAATAATCACTTTTTTAGGATTAGGCCACTGCATACCGATTTCTTTAAATTTCCAGAATTTCTTTGTTATAAGGGTTGGCTTGTATGTTGTCGGAGACGCAGTTTTCGAAAATAATCACTTTTTTAGGATTAGGCCACTGCATACCGATTTCTTTAAATTTCGAGAATTTCTTTGTTATAAGGGTTGGCTTGTATGTTGTCGGAGACGCAGTTTTCGAAAATAATCACTTTTTTAGGATTAGGCCACTGCATACCGATTTCTTTAAATTTCGAGAATTTCTTTGTTATAAGGGTTGGCTTGTATGTTGTCGGAGACGCAGTTTTCGAAAATAATCACTTTTTTAGGATTAGGCCACTGCATACCGATTTCTTTAAATTTCGAGAATTTCTTTGTTATAAGGGTTGGCTTGTATGTTGTCGGAGACGCAGTTTTCGAAAATAATCACTTTTTTAGGATTAGGCCACTGCATACCGATTTCTTTAAATTTCGAGAATTTCTTTGTTATAAGGGTTGGCTTGTATGTTGTCGGAGACGCAGTTTTCGAAAATAATCACTTTTTTAGGATTAGGCCACTGCATACCGATTTCTTTAAATTTCGAGAATTTCTTTGTTATAAGGGTTGGCTTGTATGTTGTCGGAGACGCAGTTTTCGAAAATAATCACTTTTTTAGGATTAGGCCACTGCATACCGATTTCTTTAAATTTCGAGAATTTCTTTGTTATAAGGGTTGGCTTGTATGTTGTCGGAGACGCAGTTTTCGAAAATAATCACTTTTTTAGGATTAGGCCACTGCATACCGATTTCTTTAAATTTCGAGAATTTCTTTGTTATAAGGGTTGGCTTGTATGTTGTCGGAGACGCAGTTTTCGAAAATAATCACTTTTTTAGGATTAGGCCACTGCATACCGATTTCTTTAAATTTCGAGAATTTCTTTGTTATAAGGGTTGGCTTGTATGTTGTCGGAGACGCAGTTTTCGAAAATAATCACTTTTTTAGGATTAGGCCACTGCATACCGATTTCTTTAAATTTCCAGAATTTCTTTGTTATAAGGGTTGGCTTGTATGTTGTCGGAGACGCAGTTTTCGAAAATAATCACTTTTTTAGGATTAGGCCACTGCATACCGATTTCTTTAAATTTCGAGAATTTCTTTGTTATAAGGGTTGGCTTGTATGTTGTCGGAGACGCAGTTTTCGAAAATAATCACTTTTTTAGGATTAGGCCACTGCATACCGATTTCTTTAAATTTCGAGAATTTCTTTGTTATAAGGGTTGGCTTGTATGTTGTCGGAGACGCAGTTTTCGAAAATAATCACTTTTTTAGGATTAGGCCACTGCATACCGATTTCTTTAAATTTCGAGAATTTCTTTGTTATAAGGGTTGGCTTGTATGTTATCGGAGACGCAGTTTTTTAAAATAATCACTTTTTTAGGATTAGGCCACTGCATACCGATTTCTTTAAATTTCGAGAATTTCTTTGTTATAAGGGTTGGGTTGTATGTTATCGGAGACGCAGTTTTCGAAAATAATCACTCTTTTAGGATTAGGTCACTGCATACCGATTTCTTTAAATTTCGAGAATTTCTTTGTTATAAGGGTTGGCTTGTATGTTGTCGGAGACGCAGTTTTCGAAAATAATCACTTTTTTAGGATTAGGCCACTGCATACCGATTTCTTTAAATTTCGAGAATTTCTTTGTTATAAGGGTTGGCTTGTATGTTATCGGAGACGCAGTTTTCGAAAATAATCACTTTTTTAGGATTAGGCCACTGCATACCGATTTCTTTAAATTTCGAGAATTTCTTTGTTATAAGGGTTGGCTTGTATGTTATCGGAGACGCAGTTTTCGAAAATAATCACTTTTTTAGGATTAGGCCACTGCATACCGATTTCTTTAAATTTCGAGAATTTCTTTGTTATAAGGGTTGGCTTGTATGTTATCGGAGACGCAGTTTTCGAAAATAATCACTTTTTTAGGATTAGGCCACTGCATACCGATTTCTTTAAATTTCGAGAATTTCTTTGTTATAAGGGTTGGCTTGTATGTTGTCGGAGACGCAGTTTTCGAAAATAATCACTTTTTTAGGATTAGGCCACTGCATACCGATTTCTTTAAATTTCGAGAATTTCTTTGTTATAAGGGTTGGGTTGTATGTTATCGGAGACGCAGTTTTCGAAAATAATCACTCTTTTAGGATTAGGCCACTGCATACCGATTTCTTTAAATTTCGAGAATTTCTTTGTTATAAGGGTTGGGTTGTATGTTATCGGAGACGCAGTTTTCGAAAATAATCACTCTTTTAGGATTAGGCCACTGCATACCGATTTCTTTAAATTTCAAGAATTTCTTTGTTATAAGGGTTGGGTTGTATGTTATCGGAGACGCAGTTTTCGAAAATAATCACTCTTTTAGGATTAGGCCACTGCATACCGATTTCTTTAAATTTCGAGAATTTCTTTGTTATAAGGGTTGGCTTGTATGTTGTCGGAGACGCAGTTTTCGAAAATAATCACTTTTTTAGGATTAGGCCACTGCATACCGATTTCTTTAAATTTCGAGAATTTCTTTGTTATAAGGGTTGGCTTGTATGTTATCGGAGACGCAGTTTTCGAAAATAATCACTTTTTTAGGATTAGGCCACTGCATACCGATTTCTTTAAATTTCGAGAATTTCTTTGTTATAAGGGTTGGCTTGTATGTTGTCGGAGACGCAGTTTTCGAAAATAATCACTTTTTTAGGATTAGGCCACTGCATACCGATTTCTTTAAATTTCGAGAATTTCTTTGTTATAAGGGTTGGTTGTATGTTATCGGAGACGCAGTTTTCGAAAATAATCACTTTTTTAGGATTAGGCCACTGCATACCGATTTCTTTAAACTTCAAGAATTTCTTTGTTATAAGGGTTGGCTTGTATGTTGTCGGAGACGCAGTTTTCGAAAATAATCACTTTTTTAGGATTAGGCCACTGCATACCGATTTCTTTAAATTTCGAGAATTTCTTTGTTATAAAGGTCAACTTGTATGTTATCGGAGACGCAGTTTTCGAAAATAATCACTTTTTTAGGATTAGGCCACTGCATACGATTTCCTAAAAAAGTGATTATTTTCGAAAACTGCGTCTCCGACAACATACAAGCCAACCCTTATGACTAAGAAATTCTCGAAATTTAAAGAAATCGGCATGCAGTGGCCAAATCCTTAAAAAGTGATTATTTTCGAGAACGGCGTCTCCGACAACATACAAGCCAAACCTTATAACAAAGAAATTCTCGAAATTAAATGAAATCGGTATGCAGTGGCCTAATCCTAAAAAAGTGATTATTTTCGAAAACTGCCACTCCGACAACATACAAGCCAACCCTTATAACAAAGAAATTCTCGAAATTTAAAGAAAATAATCACTTTTTTAGGATTAGGCCACTGCATACCGATTTCTTTAAATTTCGAGAATTTCTTTGTTATAAGGGTTGGCTTGTATGTTATCGGAGACGCACTTTTCGAAAATAATCACTTTTTTAGGATTAGGAAACTGGATACCGATTTCTTTAAATTTCGAGAATTTCTTTGTTATAAGGGTTGGTTTATATGTTATCGGAGACGCAGTTTTCGAAAATAATCACTTTTTTAGGATTAGGCCACTGCATACCTATTTCTTTAAATTTCGAGAATTTCTTTGTTATAAGGGTTGGCTTGTATGTTGTCGGAGACGCAGTTTTCGAAAATAATCACTTTTTTAGGATTAGGAAACTGGATACCGATTTCTTTAAATTTCGAGAATTTCTTTGTTATAAGGGTTGGCTTGTATGTTGTCGGAGACGCAGTTTTCGAAAATAATCTCTTTTTTAGGATTAGGCCACTGCATACCGATTTCTTTAAATTTCGAGAATTTCTTTGTTATAAGGGTTGGTTTATATGTTATCGGAGACGCAGTTTTCGAAAATAATCACTTTTTTAGGATTAGGCCACTGCATACCTATTTCTTTAAATTTCGAGAATTTCTTTGTTATAAGGGTTGGCTTGTATGTTATCGGAGACGCACTTTTCGAAAATAATCACTTTTTTAGGATTAGGAAACTGGATACCGATTTCTTTAAATTTCGAGAATTTCTTTGTTATAAGGGTTGGCTTGTATGTTGTCGGAGACGCAGTTTTCGAAAATAATCACTTTTTTAGGATTAGGCCACTGCATACCTATTTCTTTAAATTTCGAGAATTTCTTTGTTATAAGGGTTGGCTTGTATGTTGTCGGAGACGCAGTTTTCGAAAATAATCACTTTTTTAGGATTAGGCCACTGCATACCGATTTCTTTAAATTTCGAGAATTTCTTTGTTATAAGGGTTGGTTTATATGTTATCGGAGACGCAGTTTTAGAAAATAATCACTTTTTTAGGATTAGGCCACTGCATACCTATTTCTTTAAATTTCGAGAATTTCTTTGTTATAAGGGTTGGCTTGTATATTGTCGGAGACGCAGTTTTCGATAATAATCACTTTCTTAGGATTAGGCCACTGCATACCGATTTCTTTAAATTTCGAGAATTTCTTTGTTATAAGGGTTGGTTTATATGTTATCGGAGACACAGTTTTAGAAAGTAATCACTTTTTTAGGATTAGGCCACTGCATACCAATTTCTTTAAATTTCGAGAATTTCTTTGTTATAAGGGTTGGCTTGTATATTGTCGGAGACGCAGTTTTCGAAAATAATCACTTTTTTAGGATTAGGCCATTGCATAACGATTTCTTTAAATTTCGAGAATTTCTTTGTTATAAGGGTTGGCTTGTATGTTATCGGAGACGCAGTTTTCGAAAATAATCACTTTTTTAGGATTAGGCTATTGCATAACGATTTCTTTAAATTTCGAGAATTTCTTTGTTATAAGGGTTGGCTTGTATGTTGTTCGGAGACGCAGTTTTCGAAAATAATCTCGTTTTTAGGATTAGGCCACTGCATACCGATTTCTCTAAATTTCGAGAATTTCTTGTTATAAGGGTTGGCTTGTATGTTATCGGAGACGCACTTTTCGAAAATAATCACTTTTTTAGGATTAGGCAACTGCATACCGATTTCTTTAAATTTCGAGAATTTCTTTGTTATAAGGGTTGGCTTGTATGTTGTCGGAGACGCAGTTTTCGAAAATAATCACTTTTTTAGGATTAGGCCACTGCATACCTATTTCTTTAAATTTCGAGAATTTCTTTGTTATAAGGGTTGGCTTGTATGTTGTCGGAGACGCAGTTTTCGAAAATAATCACTTTTTTAGGATTAGGCCATTGCATAACGATTTCTTTAAATTTCGAGAATTTCTTTGTTATAAGGGTTGGCTTGTATGTTATCGGAGACGCAGTTTTCGAAAATAATCTCTTTTTTAGGATTAGGCCACTGCATACCGATTTCTTTAAATTTCGAGAATTTCTTTGTTATAAGGGTTGGCTTGTATGTTATCGGAGACGCAGTTTTAGAAAATAATCACTTTTTTAGGATTAGGCCACTGCATACCGATTTCTTTAAATTTCGAGAATTTCTTTGTTATAAGGGTTGGTTTATATGTTATCGGAGACGCAGTTTTAGAAAATAATCACTTTTTTAGGATTAGGCCACTGCATACCTATTTCTTTAAATTTCGAGAATTTCTTTGTTATAAGGGTTGGCTTGTATATTGTCGGAGACGCAGTTTTCGAAAGTAATCACTTTTTTAGGATTAGGCCATTGCATAACGATTTCTTTAAATTTCGAGAATTTCTTTGTCATAAGGGTTATCTTGTATGTTATCGGAGACGCACTATTCGAAAATAATCACTTTTTTAGGATTAGGAAACTTGATACCGATTTCTTTAAATTTCGAGAATTTCTTTGTTATAAGGGTTGGCTTGTATGTTGTTGGAGACGCAGTTTTCGAAAATAATCTCGTTTTTAGGATTAGGCCACTGCATACCGATTTCTCCAAATTTCGAGAATTTCTGTTATAAGGGTTGGCTTGTATGTTATCGGAGACGCACTTTTCGAAAATAATCACTTTTTTATGATTAGGAAACTGGATACCGATTTCTTTAAATTTCGAGAATTTTTTTGTTATAAGGGTTGGCTTGTATGTTGTCAGAGACGCAGTTTTCGAAAATAATCTCTTTTTTAGGATTAGGCCATTGAAAATAATCACTTTTTTAGGATTAGGCCACTGCATACCTATTTCTTTAAATTTCGAGAATTTCTTTGTTATAAGGGTTGGCTTGTATGTTGTCGGAGACGCAGTTTTCGAAAATAATCACTTTTTTAGGATTAGGCCATTGCATAACGATTTCTTTAAAATTCGAGAATTTCTTTGTTATAAGGGTTGGCTTATATGTTATCGAAGACGCACTTTTCGAAAATAATCACTTTTTTAGGATTAGGCCATTGCATAACGATTTCTTTAAAATTCGAGAATTTCTTTGTTATAAGGGTTGGCTTGTATGTTGTCGGAGACGCAGTTTTCGAAAATAATCTCGTTTTTAGGATTAGGCCACTGCATACCGATTTCTTTAAATTTCGAGAATTTCTTTGTTATAAGGGTTGGTTTATATGTTATCGGAGACGCAGTTTTAGAAAATAATCACTTTTTTAGGATTAGGCCACTGCATACAGATTTCTTTAAATTTCGAGAATTTCTTTGTTATAAGGGTTGGTTTATATGTTATCGGAGACGCAGTTTTAGAAAATAATCACTTTTTTAGGATTAGGCCACTGCATACCTATTTCTTTAAATTTCGAGAATTTCTTTGTTATAAGGGTTGGCTTGTATATTGTCGGAGACGCAGTTTTCGAAAGTAATCACTTTTTTAGGATTAGGCCATTGCATAACGATTTCTTTAAATTTCGAGAATTTCTTTGTCATAAGGGTTATCTTGTATGTTATCGGAGACGCACTATTCGAAAATAATCACTTTTTTAGGATTAGGAAACTTGATACCGATTTCTTTAAATTTCGAGAATTTCTTTGTTATAACGGTTGGCTTATATGTTATCGGGGACGCAGTTTTCGAAAATAATCACTTTTTTTGGATTAGGCAGTGGCCTAATAATCCTGGCAGGATTATGCAGTGGCATACCTATTTCTTTAAATTTCGAGAATTTCTTTGTTATAAGGGTTGGCTTGTATGTTGTCGGAGACGCAGTTTTCGAAAATAATCACTTTTTTAGGATTAGGCCACTGCATACCGATTTCTTTAAATTTCGAGAATTTCTTTGTTATAAGGGTTGGCTTGTATGTTGTCGGAGACGCAGTTTTCGAATATAATCTCGTTTTTAGGATTAGGCCACTGCATTCCGATTTCTCTAAATTTCGAGAATTTCTTTGTTATAAGGGTTGGCTTATATGTTATCGGAGACGCAGTTTTCGAAAATAATCACTTTTTTAGGATTAGGCCACTGCATACCTATTTCTTTAAATTTCGAGAATTTCTTTGTTATAAGGGTTGGCTTGTTTATTGTCGGAGACGCAGTTTTCGAAAATAATCACTTTTTTAGGATTATGAAACTGGATACAGATTTCTTTAAATTTCGAGAATTTCTTTGTTATAAGGATTGGCTTGTATATTGTCGGAGACGCAGTTTTCGAAAATAATCTCTTTTTTAGGATTAGGTCACTGCATACCGATTTCTTTAAATTTCGAGAATTTCTTTGTTATAAGGGTTGGTTTATATGTTATCGGAGACGCAGTTTTAGAAAATAATCACTTTTTTAGGATTAGGCCACTGCATACCTATTTCTTTAAATTTCGAGAATTTCTTTGTTATAAGGATTGGCTTGTATATTGTCGGAGACGCAGTTTTCGAAAATAATCACTTTTTTAGGATTAGGCCGTTGCATAACGATTTCTTTAAATTTCGAGAATTTCTTTGTCATAAGGGTTGGATTGTATGTTATCGGAGACGCACTTTTCGTAAATAATCACTTTTTTAGGATTAGGCCACTGCATACCGATTTCTTTTAATTTCGAGAATTTCTTTGTTGTAAGGGTTGGCTTATATTTTATCGGAGACGCAGTTTTCGAAAATAATCACTTTTTTTGGATTAGGCCACTGCATACCTATTTCTTTAAATTTCGAGAATTTCTTTGTTATAAGGGTTAGCTTGTATGTTATCGGAGACGCACTTTTCGAAAATAATCGCTTTTTTAGGATTAGGAAACTGGATGCAGATTTCTTTAAATTTCGAGAATTTCTTTGTTATAAGGGTTGGCTTGTATGTTGTCGGAGACGCAGTTTACGAAAATAATCTCTTATTTAGGATTAGGCCACTGCATACCGATTTCTTTAAATTTCGAGAATTTCTTTGTTATAAGGGTTGGTTTATATGTTATCGGAGACACAGTTTTAGAAAGTAATCACTTTTTTAGGATTAGGCCACTGCATACCAATTTCTTTAAATTTCGAGAATTTCTTTGTTATAAGGATTGGCTTGTATATTGTCGGAGACGCAGTTTTCGAAAATAATCACTTTTTTAGGATTAGGCCATTGCATAACGATTTCTTTAAATTTCGAGAATTTCTTTGTCATAAGGGTTGGCTTGTATGTTATCGGAGACGCAGTTTTCGAAAATAATCACTTTTTTAGGATTAGGCTATTGCATAACGATTTCTTTAAATTTCGAGAATTTCTTTGTTATAAGGGTTGGCTTGTATGTTGTTGGAGACGCAGTTTTCGAAAATAATCTCGTTTTTAGGATTAGGCCACTGCATACCGATTTCTCCAAATTTCGAGAATTTCTGTTATAAGGGTTGGCTTGTATGTTGTCGGAGACGCAGTTTTCGGAAATAATCTCTTTTTTAGGATTAGGCCACTGCATACCGATCTCTTTAAATTTCGAGAATTTCTTTGTTATAAGGGTTGGTTTATATGTTATCGGAGACGCAGTTTTAGAAAATAATCACTTTTTTAGGATTAGGCCACTGCATACCTATTTCTTTAAATTTCGAGAATTTCTTTGTTATAAGGGTTGGCTTGTATATTGTCGGAGACACTGTTTTCGAAAATAATCACTTTTTTAGGATTAGGAAACTGGATACAGATTTCTTTAAATTTCGAGAATTTCTTTGTTATAAGGGTTGGCTTGTATGTTTTTCGGAGACGCAGTTTTCGAAAATATTCTCTTTTTTAGGATTAGGACACTGCATACCGATTTCTTTAAATTTCGAGAATTTCTTTGTTATAAGGGTTGGCTTGTATATTGTCGGAGACGCAGTTTTAGAAAATAATCACTTTTTTAGGATTAGGCCACTGCATACCTATTTCTTTAAATTTCGAGAATTTCTTTGTTATAAGGGTTGGCTTGTATATTGTCGGAGACGCAGTTTTCGAAAATAATCACTTTTTTAGGATTAGGCCATTGCATAACGATTTCTTTAAATTTCGAGAATTTCTTTGTCATAAGGGTTGGCTTGTATGTTATCGGAGACGCACTTTTCGAAAATAATCACTTTTTTTGGATTAGGAAACTGGATACCGATTTCTTTAAATTTCGAGAATTTCTTTGTTATAAGGGTTAGCTTGTATGTTGTCGGAGACGCAGTTTTCGAAAATAATCACTTTTTTAGGATTAGGAAACTGGATACCGATTTCTTTAAATTTCGAGAATTTCTTTGTTATAACGGATGGCTTATATGTTATCGGAGACGCAGTTTTTGAAAATAATCACTTTTTTAGGATTTTGCCACTGCATACCTATTTCTTTAAATTTCGAGAATTTCTTTGTTATAAGGGTTGGCTTGTATGTTGTCGGAGACGCAGTTTTCGAAAATAATCTCTTTTTTAGGATTAGGCCACTGCATACCGATTTCTTTAAATTTCGAGAATTTCTTTGTTATAAGGGTTGGTTTATATGTTATCGGAGACGCAGTTTTCGATAATAATCACTTTCTTAAGATTAGGCCACTGCATACGATTTCTTTAAATTTCGAGTATTTCTTTGTTATAAGGGTTGGCTTGTATATTGTCGGAGACGCAGTTTTCGAAAATAATCGTTTTTTTAGGATTAGGCCACTGCATACCGATTTCTTTAAATTTCGAGAATTTCTTTGTTATAAGGGTCAACTTGTATGTTTTTGGAAACGCAGTTTTCGGAAATAACCACTTTTTTAGGATTAGGCCACTGCATACGATTTCCTAAAAAAGTGATTATTTTCGAAAACTGCGTCTCCGACAACATACAAGCCAACCCTTATGACTAAGAAATTCTCGAAATTTAAAGAAATCGGCATGCAGTGGCCAAATCCTTAAAAAGTGATTATTTTCGAGAACGGCGTCTCCGACAACATACAAGCCAAACCTTATAACAAAGAAATTCTCGAAATTAAATGAAATCGGTATGCAGTGGCCTAATCCTAAAAAAGTGATTATTTTCGAAAACTGCCACTCCGACAACATACAAGCCAACCCTTATAACAAAGAAATTCTCGAAATTTAAAGAAAATAATCACTTTTTTAGGATTAGGCCACTGCATACCTATTTCTTTAAATTTCGAGAATTTCTTTGTTATAAGGGTTGGCTTGTATGTTATCGGAGACGCACTTTTCGAAAATAATCACTTTTTTAGGATTAGGAAACTGGATACCGATTTCTTTAAATTTCGAGAATTTCTTTGTTATAAGGGTTGGTTTATATGTTATCGGAGACGCAGTTTTTGAAAATAATCACTTTTTTAGGATTAGGCCACTGCATACCTATTTCTTTAAATTTCGAGAATTTCTTTGTTATAAGGGTTGGCTTGTATGTTGTCGGAGACACAGTTTTCGATAAAAATCACTTTTTTAGGATTAGGAAACTGGATACAGATTTCTTTAAATTTCGAGAATTTCTTTGTTATAAGGGTTGGCTTGTATGTTGTCGGAGACGCAGTTTTCGAAAATATTCTCTTTTTCAGGATTAGCCCACTGCATACCGATTTCTTTAAATTTCGAGAATTTCTTTGTTATAAGGGTTGGTTTATATGTTATCGGAGACGCAGTTTTAGAAAATAATCACTTTTTTAGGATTAGGCCACTGCATACCTATTTCTTTAAATTTCGAGAATTTCTTTGTTATAAGGGATGGCTTGTATGTTATCGGAGACGCACTTTTCGAAAATAATCACTTTTTTAGGATTAGGAAACTGGATACAGATTTCTTTAAATTTCAAGAATTTCTTTGTTATAAGGGTTGGCTTGTATGTTGTCGGAGACGCAGTTTTTGAAAATAATCACTTTTTTCGGATTTTGCCACTGCATACCTATTTCTTTAAATTTCGAGAATTTCTTTGTTATAAGGGTTGGCTTGTATGTTGTCGGAGACGCAGTTTTCGAAAATAATCACTTTTTTAGGATTAGGCCACTGCATACCGATTTCTTTAAATTTCGAGAATTTCTTTGTTATAAGGGTTGGTTTATATGTTATCGGAGACGCAGTTTTAGAAAATAATCACTTTTTTAGGATTAGGCCACTGCATACCTATTTCTTTAAATTTCGAGAATTTCTTTGTTATAAGGGTTGGCTTGTATATTGTCGGAGACGCAGTTTTCGATAATAATCACTTTCTTAGGATTAGGCCACTGCATACGATTTCTTTAAATTTCGAGTATTTCTTTATTATAATTGTTGGCTTGTATATTGTCGGAGACGCAGTTTTCGAAAATAATCGTTTTTTTAGGATTAGGCCACTGCATACCGATTTCTTTAAATTTCGAGAATTTCTTTGTTATAAGGGTCAACTTGTATGTTATCGGAACCGCAGTTTTCGGAAATAACCACTTTTTTAGGATTAGGCCACTGCATACGATTTCCTAAAAAAGTGATTATTTTCGAAAACTGCGTCTCCGACAACATACAAGCCAACCCTTATAACTAAGAAATTCTCGAAATTTAAAGAAATCGGCATGCAGTGGCCAAATCCTTAAAAAGTGATTATTTTCGAGAACGGCGTCTCCGACAACATACAAGCCAAACCTTATAACAAAGAAATTCTCGAAATTAAATGAAATCGGTATGCAGTGGCCTAATCCTAAAAAAGTGATTATTTTCGAAAACTGCCACTCCGACAACATACAAGCCAACCCTTATAACAAAGAAATTCTCGAAATTTAAAGAAAATAATCACTTTTTTAGGATTAGGCCACTGCATACCTATTTCTTTAAATTTCGAGTATTTCTTTGTTATAAGGGTTGGCTTGTATGTTATCGGAGACGCACTTTTCGAAAATAATCACTTTTTTAGGATTAGGAAACTGGATACAGATTTCTTTAAATTTCGAGAATTTCTTTGTTATAATCGTTGGCTTGTATGTTGTCGGAGACGCAGTTTTCGAAAACAATCTCTTTTTTAGGATTAGGCCACTGCATACCGATTTCTTTAAATTTCGAGAATTTCTTTGTTATAAGGGTTGGTTTATATGTTATCGGAGACGCAGTTTTTGAAAATAATCACTTTTTTAGGATTAGGCCACTGCATACCTATTTCTTTAAATTTCGAGAATTTCCTTGTTATAAGGGTTGGCTTGTATATTGTCGGAGACACAGTTTTCGATAAAAATCACTTTTTTAGGATTAGGAAACTGGATACAGATTTCTTTAAATTTCGAGAATTTCTTTGTTATAAGGGTTGGCTTGTATATTGTCGGAGACACAGTTTTCGATAAAAATCACTTTTTTAGGATTAGGAAACTGGATACAGATTTCTTTAAATTTCGAGAATTTCTTTGTTATAAGGGTTGGCTTGTATGTTGTCGGAGACGCAGTTTTCGAAAATATTTTCTTTTTCAGGATTAGGCCACTGCATACCGATTTCTTTAAATTTCGAGAATTTCTTTGTTATAAGGGTTGGTTTATATGTTATCGGAGACGCAGTTTTAGAAAATAATCACTTTTTTTAGGATTAGGCCACTGCATACCTATTTCTTTAAATTTCGAGAATTTCTTTGTTATAAGGGATGGCTTGTATGTTATCGGAGACGCACTTTTCGAAAATAATCACTTTTTTAGGATTAGGAAACTGGATACAGATTTCTTTAAATTTCGAGAATTTCTTTGTTATAAGGGTTGGCTTGTATGTTGTCGGAGACGCAGTTTTTGAAAATAATCACTTTTTTCGGATTTTGCCACTGCATACCTATTTCTTTAAATTTCGAGAATTTCTTTGTTATAAGGGTTGGCTTGTATGTTGTCGGAGACGCAGTTTTCGAAAATAATCACTTTTTTAGGATTAGGCCACTGCATACCGATTTCTTTAAATTTCGATAATTTCTTTGTTATAAGGGTTGGTTTATATGTTATCGGAGACGCAGTTTTAGAAAATAATCACTTTTTTAGGATTAGGCCACTGCATACCTATTTCTTTAAATTTCGAGAATTTCTTTGTTATAAGGGTTGGCTTGTATATTGTCGGAGACGCAGTTTTCGATAATAATCACTTTCTTAGGATTAGGCCACTGCATACGATTTCTTTAAATTTCGAGTATTTCTTTATTATAAGGGTTGGCTTGTATATTGTCGGAGACGCAGTTTTCGAAAATAATCGTTTTTTTAGGATTAGGCCACTGCATACCGATTTCTTTAAATTTCGAGAATTTCTTTGTTATAAGGTTCAACTTGTATGTTATCGGAAACGCAGTTTTCGGAAATAACCACTTTTTTAGGATTAGGCCACTGCATACGATTTCCAAAAAAAGTGATTATTTTCGAAAACTGCGTCTCCGACAACATACAAGCCAACCCTTATAACTAAGAAATTCTCGAAATTTAAAGAAATCGGCATGCAGTGGCCAAATCCTTAAAAAGTGATTATTTTCGAGAACGGCGTCTCCGACAACATACAAGCCAACCCTTATAACAAAGAAATTCTCGAAATTAAATGAAATCGGTATGCAGTGGCCTAATCCTAAAAAAGTGATTATTTTCGAAAACTGCCTCTCCGACAACATACAAGCCAACCCTCATAACAAAGAAATTCTCGAAATTTAAAGAAATCGGTATGCAGTGGCCTAATCCTAAAAAAGTGGTTATTTTCGAAAACTGCGTCTTCGATAACATATAAGCCGAACCTGATAACAAAGAAATTCTCGAAATTTAATGAAATAGGTATGCAGTGGCCTAATCCTAAAAAAGTGATTATTTTCGAAAACAGCGTCTCCGACAACATACAAGCCAACCCTTATAACAAAGAAATTCTCGAAATTTAAAGAAATCGGTATGCAGTCCCCTAATCCTAAAAAAGTGATAATTTTCGAAAACTGCGTCTCTGACAACATACAAGCCAACCCTTATAACAAAGAAATTCTCGCAATTTAAAGAAATCGGTATGCAGTGGCGTAATCCTAAAAAAGTGATTATTTTCGAAAACTGCGTCTCCAACAACATACTAATTGTGGCCAACTGTAGTATATAGCAAAGATGGAGGAACATTTTGATAATCCGGAGCTGCAGTAAGGTTAGGCATTGTTAATGGATACCACAACAATTCTTTATATTTTACTGTTCATATTTTTATTTACACTTAATACACACACATATACATATAATCAAATTAGCTCAATTAATTTTCAAATTTTAATTATTTAAATAATTGAGTATCAATTAATTCTAGTGCTAGATTAATAAATATCGAGTAAAAATCTTTTTAGATACGTCACGGAGGCCATAAGTGGCCTCTAAGGCATTGATTCCCCACTTCCCCACTTATTGTATCTCTCTCTCTCTCTCTCTCTCTCTCTCTCTCTATATATATATATATATATATATATATATACATATATATATATATATATATATATATATATATATATATATATATATATATATATAAATGAAAGTCTGTCAGTCTGTTTGTCCTTTGTGCATTACTAAATCATTCAACCGATCGCCATCAAACTTTGGGAAGTTGTTCCATACACACCTGGGAAGGTTTCTGGCATATTACTTCTGTCTTACGATAATTTTATATATAAAAAAAATAAGAATATAAATGTTTTTCTGTTCAAAAAAATGTGTCGCTATAAACTGTAGTGCCAAAACGGCTTTACCGATTTTAACGAAACTTGGCTTAAAACCCTTCTCCCCATGAAACCTTTTTAATTTATGTGTATAACATACTTTCCCGAAAACAAGCTGAAAAATGTTACGATGAATTCAATATTTTATTTGACGATAACTAAAAAAGTACTGAATTTTTGACCGATAATACTCACATCTATTTGAAAGATTCCTGATTTGCCGACAAAATAAAAAAGATGTCATAGATATTGATAAGCATTATCTCCGAAATAAAACTATTTCTAGCGGCCGTTGGAGTAAAATGGGTTACATTATTTTTTTAAGGAAAAACAAAGTTGAGATTTGTATTTCGCATCTCGATAAACCCTCAAATACCAATTTTCACTAGAATCGAAAAATATATTTTTATTGGCTCAAATTTTCGTCAACTAAAAAAGTTCAGAATTTTTTGCTGATAATAAACACATTTATTTGAGAGATTCCTGATTTGCTGACAAAATAAAAAAAAATTATTGAAATCGGACGGTTCGTTGCAGAGTTATTGAGTTTTAAACATTTACTGCTTTCTCTTCAGAAAAGGCCATTTCCTTTTGCTTTCTCACTGGGGAAGGTAGGCAAGCATTTTTTTTTTATTTTATTGATTAATCGAAAATTTTATATTTACTACAGTAATTGAAATTATCATTTGAAGAAGTTATATGATTCTCCTTATGTAGGTCAATACTATTATACGTTCTTTATATTAATTTTTTATTTTAGTTTTATAAGTTCTACTCAGGCTGTTTCTGATGATTATGAATGACGGCGTATTCACTCAGATGATTATGAATGTTCAATTTGAATCATGAGAAAAAAATCATTAGAATTAGTTTAAATTGAAGCCATTTTACGGACAACCTGGTTTCCTAACTTTTTAAAAAAGACAAGATGTCCTTTCTATTAATCTACTCTTATGTGCTTTCTATTTCCTTTCTTTTCCATTTTGCCAGGCTAAGCCAAAGCTGCACGTGGCCGGGTAAAGCTAGTATAATATATATTACGTAGCTAGAAAAAGAAATACATTGTATAGTTCCTCTTTTACGTTCACGTTACTTATGCACAATTTTACACACCGATAAAAATCCTCGATCGGGAAAAGCCGTGCAATCTACTATTTATCGAGGGGAGACTTCCGTGTCTCTAGTGGTTTCTATTGTGTCCAGGTGCGTGATTCTGCTAGGCACGACTGTAGGGAGGGTCTTCATCGGTAATTATATCGGGTCAAAATGCTATCAGTTATATAGACTACTCCATTATTGGTTGATCCAAGTTCATCTTATCAAGCCCTGATTATAAGTAAAAATAAAAAAATAAGTTTAAGGAATAGTTGGTGGAATGGTGCATCGTTGCCACCGTTGCCCGGCAACCTGATATATGAGAAAATATTTAAAAATAGTCACGCGTCTTGGTGCCCAGGCGTCTTTTAAATCCTCGCCCACACCCCCTGACCCTGTAAAACCCCGTACAGCCTTAACGGGGAGGAAAAGGAGGACCCCAAAAATAAAAATTCTAACTTATTTTTTTTTTTTAAATTTATTTATTGAGTATTACAACAATCTATCTCTTGGACATTAGTCACAGTGAGATAGGATAACATTCACACTAAAAAAAATATATATACAATAAATAAAATAAAATAACCTAAAAATAAGAAAATTAAAACTAAGCAAAAAGCAGATGTATACCTATATACACTATAAATCTAACTTATTAGGACTTTGTTTCTTGACGAAACATTATGGTCTAATAGAGAGCAATGTGGATCAGTAGTGAATCATAGAAAAAAAGAAAGGGTAATCAGTTTGAACCTTAATGACTGGATGATGAGATTCGGAAGTGTTTGAGGATGGCTTTCAGATCGGGAGGAGGGGCTAGTTGAATCGAATCATTCGCCAGACCCAGAGCCGATAGGCCACGATCAGATAGGACGGGCTGTAGGCCACCCAAGCGTGCACCGCCCCCACAATGGCTAAGCCCCACTATCTGTCCCGCCTGCTCCCGTTCCCACAACACACGTTCTAATGACTCGCGCAAATTAGGATTGAGCCTGGATTTCCTATTCTCGCTCGAGTTCCCTCCTCGCCGAAGAACAATCTGCCTCGTGTTGTGTCCGGAGGATCAGGGTCTGCCCCAACTCCCATTAGCGCTCCGGATGAATTGTCAGGAACCGCTAAGCTCTAGAGGCATCATCATTATAACTGTTTGTTGACGAAACAGAACAAGTGTAGTATCTATTACTAATATCATGTGGCTGAAATTCGATGCTTCAATGGTTATGTAAACTATACATTATTCTTCTTACTTATTTATTTATACGTCAAATTCAATAAATAATCACTCTAAATGTGTATATTATACTTTATTAATTTTTACGTTTCGGTGAACCTTTTTCCCCTTTTCAGCATCTAAAATTATATATAAACTACGATTATATAGCTCGTACGAATAATTCGCACTGTACATCGTTCAGTGATCAAATTAATCAATATAAATAAAATAAAAATTTGTCGATACATGGAATACAATTAACACGTTTTATGATATCTTTCCGTTTCATACATTGTAGACACCAAATCCACTTTTAAATTTTTTTATTTTATTTTTTATTTTTTTATTTTTTTTTTTACCCCCATACCAGACTGAAGCGACTAGAAAACGCTCTAAGCTTTCAATCAATTACAAACGACTCATATATATGACAATAATAAGACCTATTTGGACTTCCAGATACCTATCCGTCCATAATAAACTGCAGAACCATCCGAATCCTCTCCTTTCAAACCTTGCATCCTCCTCGATCCCTGATAACCCTCCGAGACGTCTGAAAAGAAGATGGCCTCGGGACCTTCTAATATAGAACTTTAATTTGAGTTCTACTAATGGCTAGTTTCTCTTCATGTTCTACATGTCATGTTACCAATGTCACATTTACTTATTGTATTTTCCATGTAATACAGTTGTAAATTTCAATAAAAAAAAAATTTTGTCTATCTGTATGTCCGCATTGCAACGAAATTTTGTCAGGGGTAACCTCAGCAATGGCTTATTGTAGACTTTTGAAATTATGACATTATATTAAGGTTTTCTTGACTTGAAACATAGGTTTTAATTGAAAACAAAATATTGAGCAGAACCAAAGTTATGAATTCTTGACTAATTTGTCTAAAGATCTCGGTTAATGTTGATAATAAATGTTAATAATAAATATATGTTCATAGGTTAAAGAACTACTATATAAATAAAATAAAGGTTTTGTCTGTACATTAAATATAATAATCCCGCTTCATGATATCTTTCCGTTTCATACATTACAGACACCAAATCCACTTTTAAAAAATTTATTGTCTGTCTGGATGTCCGCATTGTCCAACGAACTTTTGTCAGGGGTAAGCTCGGCAATGGCTAATTGTAGACTTTCGAATATTTTACATTATATTTAGGTTTGCTTGAGTTAAAACACAGACTTTAAATGAAAACAAAATTGAGTAGAACCAAAGTTATAAATTCTTGAGTAATTTGTCTAGAGATCCCGGTTAGGCAGTTACTTACTTCGATTCTCATCCCAACCTACTCTACCACGGGCCACATTTAAAAGTTGTACTCCTAAACTGATGGAGAAAAATAATCACAACTCAACGGGAAAAATCCGGAATACCGTTCATCTATAACGCGTTGTCGCATAAAATAGGTAAAACACACTCAATTTTCAACTTTGTTCGATCTTCCCGTTCAAGTTGTCATTCGATTCAACTTCCCGAGCCTAACAAATGTTGTCGTATACATTTTTAGGATTAACCAAACGGATTAGCCGAAAATCAAGAAAAAAAAACTACCAAAATTTTTACCCCGCCCGCCTCAATATTCAGATCAAGTTCTAATTATAAACGGATGTAGGTGACTCAATTTCCAATGTTATTTTGGTTATTTTGTCATAGCGATAATCTCAGGAGAGTTTAAAGAAGTGGAAAGAGTACAACTCTTTTTGATTAATTAATCAACTCCACAATCTCCTCGCTTCATCATAAATGAAAATTAAACACTTACCAAATTTTAATGGATCGGTGGTGGTCGGTTTAGTTGTGTGGCACCTAAACAAATAGCCGAATAACAAAGTTTTTGTTATGACTATTGCGAATCCTTGACTTCCGTAAGCCCCGCCATAAAAAAATTAAAAACTAAAACTACCCTCCCTCCTCCCGACCCAATTTTATGAAATTGAATTTGGACCCTCCTCCCCCCATAATACAAAAAAAGATTCTCAAATTTTAACTATACGCCCGTCAACGATGGGTATATCAGCTAGTAATTAATAAAATAATGCAAAGTATCATAAGATATTGAAATCAATTGTTAATTTCTTGCTTATTATAATCGACAAATGAAATAAAAATTAATTAAAAATTTCATTAATATTTTACAAATTTCAAGTTGTGTCTTCAATAATAATCCGTCCGATTTCGATGATAAATTTTTTTCAATTTGTAGTGAATTTAGTACATTTTAAATAATTGAGGACTTGATTAAAGAGAAAGTTTCTTTTTTATTTTTCCCGCCTTAAGGAGAAGGAGATCTTGATATAAGTGGCCCAATCTTGAGACCTGATGAAGGATTAACGATGCTATAATATAAATTCCTCCTCACTCGATGATAGGGACGACTTGAGGAGACGAGATGAAACATGTATCCCATTGTAGCACTACAATTAACTTTTAGTTAGCTTTGCACTATCTCGAAGGCCACGGTATTCATTTTTTTACTTATTTTCTTCTCTTTTCTACTACAAGGATCCTCTTATTCACTGTTCTCTTAAATTTATCCCTATTTAGGTAATCATCTCCTTTCTTCATACTGCCTTATTTTCATTTTAAGAAAGATTCTCCTTTTTTTTTTTTTTTTTTTTTTTTTTTTTTTATTGATTATATTTACAACTGTATTACAAGTAAAAATACATTCAGTAAATGTGAACAAAAAAATATAATAACATAAAATCACTTGTTGAGAAACTACCCACTGGTAGCACTCTAAAAATGTATTTACAAACGGAGATCTCGAGGCCATCTTCTTTTCATACACCTTGGACCGTTGTCAGGGGTCGAAGAGGAAGCCAGGTTTGAAACGAGAGGATTCGGCTGGTTTTGCAGTTTGTTATGGAAGGATAGGTATCTGGATTGGGCCATATCGGAAACATATGGAACATTATGGTCTTTATGGAGGATTTTATTTGTGACAAAGGAGCGTTGAGGATTTTACGAAGGATTTTGGATTGTAAGGATTGGATACGAGAGGAATTCGATGGTTTAGTGGAGCCCCATAGCTCAATTCCGTAAGTCCAAATAAGTCTTATTGTAGTCATGTATATGACTCTTTTGTAATTGACTGGGAGCTTAGAGCGTTTGTCTAGTAAGTGCTTCTCCTTTTAATATAGGTTTTTAACTAGATATTTGAATCTGTCTATTACTAGTTTACCCACAAATTATCCAAAAAAAAAATAACCACCATACAACTGTTTGCTTTAGAAATTGTCATCTTTCGTGATATTGTAGAAAAAAAAAATGTTTACATTATTTCTTATTTAAAACAGACATGATAAAAATCACTATGGTGCAATACCAGTTCAAACAATAAAAGATAATAGGACACTTATTGGTACAAACAGAAAGCCAATGGCTATTTGCTTTGCGATCGAAATCATGTAAACACCGACCGGTCGATATCAGGCCGTGATAAGAGATTGATTCGTAATATCCACTAATAGAATGTCGTTCCGACTGGATTTGTCATTATTTGACAGCGCTGTCAGCCAATAGAAATCATGTCATGACGACGAAGTCAGGCGGTTGGTGACGAAATACATAGGACATCTAATGTCTCTTCAATGTCCGTCAGAACCTCTCTTTATCTCTTTGTACAACTCATTTGATGAAAATTATTGTCATTAAAAGATAAAAGTCTGTACCGCACTTATGATATTATTATTAAATGTTCGTCTGTTGAAAATAACATAAATCTATTTAATGTCAGTCCCATCAGGACGCATGGCAATCTCCCTTTAATAGCCTTTTCTTTTCTTTTCTTTTTTTTTTTTTGTTCTTCCCTACTTCTTCATTTAGGCTATACGGGGGCTTACCCGGGCCAGAAGGGTGAGGGCTGGGAATTTAAAAGACCCCCATGCACCGGGACTCGAACTCGTAATTTTATTGTCTCCAACTTTGGTTATCAGGTTGCCAGGCAACGCGCGGTGCTGTGAACACACGTTAGCCCATTCGGCCATTTGAATATACTAGTGTTCGCCCAGTGGTCAAAATTCGACCATAGTCATTAAAAATTTGAGGAAAAACATATAATTAAATAAAAAAAGAGTAAATCACGATTAAAAAATCCTCATATATTAATATAAACAAAATTTTAAATTAAAAATCGAGCTTAAATCCAGTTTTATTCAGAACTTCTCCGTAAACAATGACTTCTTTTTTAATGTTCTGTTATTAAAAATTTCAATATTTTAAATGAGCGTGCTCTTCTTGCTGCCACATATAATTGACCATGCGAAATTACTGGACGTCGCAATAATACACACATTTTTCCAAAACTTTGACCCTGCGATTTGATTATAGTCATAGCAATTGAAGCTATTAATAAGAACGTTGTTCTTTGATAGTCGAATGTATGTATTGTGTTAGAAAATGTTAAATTAATTTTTCGAATCAAAATTATTTAATTTAAAGTAGCTCCCGTTAGTACTTCACTCTCATTCGTGTTTCGTTAACCAATGCTTGTGCAGTATTCAAGTTAAGAATGAACACAACTATAGAACTAGAATTAGAACATTCCAAAAACATTCAATGATATCATATCTTCAAATAATAGTCCAGATTACTTCATTAAATGTAAAATTTTCGATTTATCAAAAAACAAAATAATGGAAATCGACTTTCAAAATAAAATGTACTAAATGTTTAAAATGATATATATCTCTGCAACAAATAGTCCGATTTCGATGGGTTCTTTTTTACCATTTTATATGAAATAAAGAAAGCTTCAAAATAAATACTGGTGTTATCAGTAAAAAAAATTTGTACTTTTTGAGTTATTCGCAAATAAAATACTAAATTCATCATACAAATTTATGCAGCTTCTTTTCGAGAAAGTATAAGTACAAAAAAACTTCTAAATATTATTGCGACGTTCTGTCAAAATTTAAAAGAAATTGGTGAAGAACTTTCGGAGATTACCCGTTTTGAACAAACTACCATTAATATTTTTTATTATTTATAACACTAAAGCTCGTCAATATCTATTAAACAAAAAAAGAAGGAAGAAAATCGGTTGAATAATAGAGGAGTAAAAGATGCTGCACTGTTTTGTGTTTGCCTATTTATATAATGTATATATGACGTTGGGTTTGGGGAACATGACATATAATTCTCGATTATGATAGTTCTTATTTCGAATCCTCATACAAGAATGAAAGAGAAAGAAACTGCTAATAATCCGTGTTAAAGATTCCTTTTTATCAAATTATTAACTCCACCTAAAACTTCGTGAATAGCTTTTTCTCATCGTAACTTACACATTTTTTATTTAGGAAAATTCTCTAAATTAAGGTGTTTTCAATTTAGAGATCGACAAAGTTTGTTTTTGTAATTAGGTACTAAAAATTCATGAACGCCCATTTGCTCTCCACTTGAATCGTTAGATAATTTGATGATAAAATCGAGAATAAAGGTGTCCTACGTGACCTCGAATCCCCAAGATTTCAAAATAATGAGGTTTTATAGGAAAAATGGACCAATATTTTTGTAGGATACATTTTTTTTTTATTATGTAATTAAATATAATTTAATGAATTTGATGTTGAAAGAAAATGGATATTTATAAGTTTACTTCTTTTTTGCTTTTTAATAATAAATTTCTTTTTGAAAAAACTTTACAAATGCCTTTGACATATATTGTCATTGTGATCATCATTCGTCAACTTCCTCTGCAGGATTAACATGAATGCTTGATTAGAGAAACCTCCCAGCGAAGACACTCTTCTTAATGTAGCATATTCCTGCTCCAGAGGCGTTTGAGTCTTCTTGTTGGATTCTGTATTAGTGTGTCTGTTAGCAATGTCTGTACAATGGGATCAGGATGTCCAATAAATTAGTCGTGGACATTTTTTGTAAAACTTCTTAATTACGACTCTTATGGTATTTAGGTCTTTATTTAGCAATTTATCGGTTACGTGGAAGAGACAATGAGTAATATACCGGAGAAATTAGGTTGAAAGATTTATAGTAAATAAGTTTACTTTAGATTGAAAAATCTCCAATTCTGAAAGATTTCGTAAATAAAAAAAATGTAAGTTACAATGAGATGAAGCCATTCACGAAGTTTTAGGTTTATGTTAATAATTTGATAAAAAGGAGTCTGTACCACGGACTATAAACGTTTCCTAATCTGGCAACACTAGACATACGTTCTAAGCTTCCTAGCTATAGCTTCCTATTAGCTATAAAAGACTCATTTGTTTGAATACAATAAGTCCTATATGAAGTTATATAAAAATTGTCATGTAACTTTTTATAAAATTAAATTAGTTAATAATTTGATGAATTTTCCCTTTGTGATATTCCAACAGTATCCACTACTATTTCATTGTACTTGTGTGAAAGAAGAAGTGAAATATAAAAATATTTCATAGATACTTTTATAACCTTAAATATTTTGTAGTTTAATAACTCTAGATCTCATAATATATTTAAATATGTATGTATCTATCGTCCGTTACTCCGAAAAATCATCATGTAACCTTTTAGAAAATTAAATTAGTGAATAATTTGATAAATTTTCTCTTTGCGATATTCCAACAGAATCCAGTTACAATTAGTGTGACAACTTTTGACCTGTCTATGACAGACAATGCAAATCTCTTAATTCAATTTTAATAAACTTTGCTATGGAAAATAACAGTGGCCAGAAAATAATTTCTATTCAAAGTTCAAATAGTAAGTGAATGTTGTGTGTTGCGCGCATCAGATTTTTATGAAGCGATTTATAAAGGAGCCTACCGAAGAAATTAAGACTGGAAGATTTGAAAAGTAAATAAGTTCATTCTAGATTGAAAAATTCTCATTTTCCGAAAGTTTTCGTAAATAAAAAAAAATTGTAAGGTACGATGAGATGAAGTTTTAGGTGTATATGATAATAATTTGATAAAAATTGGTCTTTACCACTGACTATAAACGTTTTCGGCTGTGACAGACAAACGTTCTAAGTTTCTTATTAGCTATAAAAGATTCATTTGTTTGAATACAATAAGTCCTATTTGAAGTTATAGAGTTCAAGTAAACCATCAAATTCAAGCATTTAATACTTAGAATCAAAAATGCTTTATCACAAATAAAATTATCCATAACGACCTTAATGTTCCATATGTTGGTGTTAAATATGTCCATAAGTTAGCCCAATCCAGATATCTATTCTTCCATCATAAATATCATGTCCATCCCAAACCTACTTGCTTCTAGCCTTGCACCGTCTTCAATTCCTAACAATTCTCCTCGGCTTCTGAAAAGAAGATAATCTCGGGATCTTCTAGATAATTTCAATGATTCTTAAAGCAATGGGAAGCTTCCCTTCAAGTCTGTACCAATTCACATTTACTTGTTATATTTTTATTGAATATTTAATAGTTGACACGTGGCGTTATCAAGGAAGGAGATGGTCCGGGGTGACGGACCTAATAGTGGCAAAACTATTTTATTAAGAGCCAACTGAGTTTTGAAGTGAAACTCCTAGCTGAACACACCTCCCTGAAGAAGACCTGCAAAGTCTGGTCGAAAGGTTGGCTTTTAAGAAAATAGTTTTAGCCTATTTATGTCTGGACCATCTCCTTCTATTATATTTTTAGTTAATACAGTTGCATAATTAAAAAAATAAAATACTATTAACTAAAATAATAATAATGTTTTTCAGGAACCTCCTTTGCGGTGGCCTGGTCGCAGGATACCCCCAGATCTGCAGACTGTGCTCTTCGCCAAGCCAACACGACCACTGCCTTCCTGAGCCGCCCCCTCCGGTGGTACAGGAGGCGAGAGAGCTGCCTGTTAAATAGATAATTAATTATTTATAGTTAATTTAATTATTCAACAACGGTTTTGTTATTATTTAAAATTTTAGAACTGTACATTTAGTGAAGTAGCATGTTTGTATCATAATATTTTTTTTTCTCAAAATTTATACATATTTATAAAAATGTATTATTATATCAGCGCCATTCTATGACAAATCAATCAGACTCCGACAACCCCCACCATAGATTTTAATGAAAATATTTTTAGAAGCGATAAGATATCTCAAGAGCTATAAAAAAGTTTATGTAAACATTGGTTCGATTTTGAGTAGAAAAGGAGGATATTTAAGTTTTGTGATTTTTTAAGTTAGTCGCAGTTTTTGTTGGATCAGTAAGGATAACTAAATTATTGAAGAAAGCTAGTCGACTGTTAAATCATAAGGTACTATTTCGCTGGCGCGGTCCACGACCGCGACTGCTCGCGGTTGACCACTGCTTTAGTGGAATAGAAAGGAACCTATTTCGCTGGCGCTGCTCGGCAGTCTAGGTAGGACGTCATATATAAGCTGCTCGTATCTGACTCCTCTTGAAGCCGTGGAGCTGTTGGCGGTCCGGCGGTTGTAGGTTATGTTATCATATCGGGGCATTGTTTTGATGATAACAGTCACTTCGATACATTTTATTTCTGTCAATTCTGGCAAAATTATAACAAATATTGTTCAAAAGTGAAACAATGCAATAGTAAATTATTTTTTTAAGGTTGAAGTAACAAGATTATTCATTTATTTATTCCATCAGCAATAATTTACAGCGAAATCCAAACGTTATTAAATAAATTAAAGAATCCAACAAATTTTACCGTCAGGTAAATACTAAAATCCACCCATTGAAAAATCGATTTGTATTTTTTAATTAAAGTGGTGATTTACTGATTACTATTGATAAAACTATAAAACATCGCCTGCTGGGATTTAATTACAAATATATGATATTTATTACTAATCAATTATGTATTAATTACTATTACTTTTCAAACTAATAATATCAGAGGGACTTTGATGATGAGCATCACATCGCAATACTGATATTCCTTCTCTTTATGAACATTTTCTCTTCTTTTTCCAACTCAAATAAAAAAGCGGTAGTCAGAGATGTTCATTATTATAGAATGTTCATTTTTATTATTATATTATGTCCATCTCTTTATCTTCGAAGATACAGCGAAATTTTCGAAGGTTATAGGCAGGTTATAACAACCCCAGTGAGCAGTTTCAGCGAAACAGCTACGCCACAAAGGTTGGCAGCGTGGAATAGCGGTCGCTGTCGTGGACCGCGCCAGCCAAATAGTATTTTTAATAGTAATAATAATAATAATAATAGCGAAATAGTAAATTTAGGTGATGAATATTCAGGACGCAGTCATTATAAAATTTTTTTATTTGTGCCGACGTTTCAACACAAACATGTGGGTCATCATCAGGGATGGAAATTTTAAAATACAATCAGAGATATAATATTATACGACCAAAAATGGTAAGCAATTAACTATAGTGATTGAAGGTACATGAATCTTAACTATTATTACAATACACAATATTAAAAATGAAATATGTAAACAAACTAAAATTAATGTATATAATCGATTTATAAAAATTTGTAATATTATCTCTTATTAACCGTGGTTCGAGCGCTGAAGGCTTTTAAGTATTGAAAAATTTGGTAGGTAAGTGAAAGGGTCGGGGGAGGATTTCCCAGTTGTCTTTTTTCAGATAACAACAGGTAGGTAAACATGGTCAGGGGAGGGAGGTAACATTTCTGTTTGTAGAATGTAAATAATTTGCTGACTAAATTAGTCAGTAAATCACTATTGTTTATTATTTACCATTATCGATCGTATAATTAGTGTTGCCCCAATGCGAGACCAAGACGAGTCTTAGTCAAGGTCTTGGTCTTGCGCAAGAGTCTCGCAACAGTCTTGCAGTTGCTCATTAGCTTATCACTAACGAGATATTGCTGTAAATTTTTAGATAGAAGAAACTTAACTAATGAAAAATTTGAAGAGTTAAATGTAAAAGTATATTGGTTATACCAATTATTAACATATAGTAACTAAGATAGTCAAGTATTACTAACTATTTTGCCTTAATTTTTATTTAAAAAATCGATTTTTTTTACCAGTCCTGGTCTAGGTCTTGCAACAGTTAGAGGGCCTTGGTCTTGGTCTTGCACTTTGCAAGACCATGACCGATTTTGGGCAACACTACATATAATATCATATAATACTGATTGTAGTTTAAAATTTTCAGTATTGAAAATGACCCACATGTTTGGGTTTAAACGTTGGGACAAGTAAAATCTTTTTACCCATTCAATTTTTTTTTTTTTTTTTTTTTTAAAACGGGCCTTGAAGTTTATTTTTTTTCAATATTATTGCAATCTTCATTTCATTCAAGTATCAACGTTTTTATTTTTAATTTATACTAAAATAATCAGTGATTTTTTAAATTAATTTTTTTTAAATATTGGTTTTGATATTACAATTGGAATAGAGAATATAATCTTTCGCTTTTCATGAAAAATTATTAATAATGATTTGGGTTCTCATTGAAAATAAACAATTTAGTATTAGCATTATGATTTTTCATAATGGATAGGATAATTGTTAAATATAAAAGTTAATATCTCTTTAAAGTTGTAAGACAGGCATAGACATTCTTCTTGAAATTTCGAGATATTTGGAAAGATATTTTAGTTACAGATATTTTTCTATGGCTGTGTCACAAATTTTTAGAAAATGTTAATTTTTATATTTTATAAATTATTTTTTTCATAACGCTAATACTTGTAAGTATCATATGATTCTTCATTAAATGTATGGCAAATGAATAAGTTTTGAAATCTTTAGTATATTTATTAATAAATATTCATTTTAATTAGTCCAAACAAATTAAAGCGAATTTCAAGCTGAATTTGTCTTCTAAATATCAAATATCTCAAAAGTCCAAATTCTTTTTTAAAAGGACTACACCTAAGTAATTGGTAAATTTTGGGTTTTTGTTTTTGGATTTGTATATTTATCTAGTATATATAAATTTTCATTAAAATGTGGATGTCAAATTGAACTTTTGGCTGGATGATTTGTCATAAAATAGGCTATCATTAATATTTTTCTTAGACAGAAGATGTATGATTAAATATATTATTATTATTCATATATTAATCATTAAACTTTCTTATAATTAAAAAAAAATTAATATTTTAACATGATAACAGTTTTTATCGTACCTTTACGTTGGAATTTACAACTGGATTTTTATAAAACCTTATTATTATATGTTAATATAATAATAAGATAATACACCTTATATGTGTAAAATAATTTACACTATCTAATTTTGAGATCTCTGAGTTTTTATATTTAAGTGCAAGGCTATTTATTTTTTTAGGCCTATTTTTATTCAGATTAAAACAAATATGTTTATTTTTACACTTTTTTTTATTAGGGCAATTTAGCTTATAATAAAATAATTCACGAGCTTCAGATATTAAAAAATTAATTAAAATTCATCAAGTTTAAAAAAAAATGATGGACATAGCTAAGAAATTTTTTATCTGTTCAACGTACCCTTAGCAAAACTTTTAGTAGGAAGGAATGAAACACACTGATCTCAAGAGCATTATAGAACCAACAATGATAGGAATTTTGAAATTTTCTTTTGGGAACTTTGTTCATACAGTTGTCAATAGAGGGCATTGTTCTGCAATCTAGAAACAATTGGAAACTTTCAATAAACAAGGAAGCCTATTATTTACATTTTAAGAGCAACGTGTCCATCACTGAGTCCCTGTGTCCATAACTGGTGCGTTTACCCTAATCTATAGTTTTATTACTAATCTATACTTTATAATTTTGTAAACCCGAAATGTGTTTACTTATTTTTTAAATTTAATATTTTTTAAATTTAATTACAAAAATAAATTGCATGACTGTAATAAGGTCCATTTGAGCTTTGGGCTTGCACTAAACCATTCTTCTTGTATCCAATCTTTGCAATCAAAAATCCTTCGTAAAATCGTCAATGCTCCTTACTTTGTTTCAAATAAAACCTCCCTTAACGTTCCATATGTTTCTGATTCAGCAAAATCTAGACACTATATTTTCCTGATAACTCGAGTCCCATCCAAACTCAATACTATCTAAACTTGATTCCACCACAATTCCTGTAACTCTTATAGGCATCTAAAAAGAAGATGGTTTTGAGACCTTCCAAAATATAGTTCTTATTAGATTGCTACCTGAAAGTAGTCTAGTCATGTCATTATACCAAATATCACATGTATTTATATTTTATGTTGAATACAGTAGTACATTTCAAATCGAATTGAAAAAAAAATGTTATTTTTAGATTCACTGATTTTTCTCTCATTTAAATATTTTGAAATTAATGTATATTGCCATATTTCTTTGAACAATGTATTATGAAAATTTTTCTAGCGATACAAATTTAGTATTAGTAAATTTGATAATATTAATAAAACAATAAATATTAGATATGTTTTGAATTAGGTATGTGCTCGCATCATTTTTGTAATACATTTTGTAAGTCATTTTTATAAATAACGTGCATGGATAGTGCAATAATATTTATTAAGAGAAAATACGTTATTTATTATTAATTGACACTAATTAACACGAATGTAATTTTTATTTTATGTTTAGAAAATAGTAATTGTATAAAAAAACACCTAGTCAATAGCATTTAGCATTAAACAAATGTATTATTTAAGTTAGATTTGTTATTTTAATGTAAATAAAAGTTTTATTTAAGTATTTCAGTTTTCTTCCTTTTCTCCTTCTAACAACTTTTTGCAGTATTACATGTGTATAGAGCCAGATTTACCTTATATGTTAACACAGGCGGATTTATGGAATGGCAGGAGGGGGGAGGGGGTTTGGACTGAAACCCTCCCCCAAAACGGTAAAATATAACCATGTCTTAAGAAAAAAAATATAATAATTACCTCTAAAATTATTATTGTTCGTGTAATTACAGTTAATAGTACATAAAGAATCACTTAAAACTCTATTTCATGGAGGTTGTTAGTTTATTTCTCTTTCTTCCTATGTAAATATCGTTATATATTTTTTTAAATAATCTTTCGAACTGAAGCTTCCTCCTCAAAACTAAATCCTGGATCCGCTAATGTATGTTAACAATTAATTTGTAAAAATAAATAAAATAATATAATTATTTGGAAGCAGTCCTCAGGACCAGAAGCCTGAGGTTCTACGGACACATGGTCAGGATGAATAGTGAAAGACTGCTCAAGAAAATTTTTGACAAAGTTTGCAGCTATAAAAGTATGTGGGGATATGTAAAACATAAAAAAGAGGAACTAGACAGGCTAAAATCCACGGATAAAGATTGCTTGGATAGAGAACTTTTTAGGGAAAAACTGAAAGGGGTTGGGGTTCTTGTAGGTGGGAGGGAGAGACGAGGGAGAAAATGGAGTAAGGAAGAGCGAGAGAAACAGTCCAGGAGGATGAGAGAGTATTGGAGTAAGAGGAAGGCTGAGGGAGTGAAGAGGAAACGGAAATGATATTCGCGTGGTCACTGCTGGTAGGTTCGTGTAAAAAATAAATAAATAAATAAAATAAAATAATTAATTTCAACGAAAATGTGCAAAAATGGTTTAAGAAAAGACTTCGTTCATAATGCCCTTTTTTTGCAGTTTATTTATCCATCTAATTATTAAATTATTTTCTTTTAAAAGTTTATTCTTTTTTTTTTTTAGTTTTAAAAGAAAAGTTGGTGAGAGAAATCGTTTAATTTGAAAACATAAAACTCTTCATTTCTAAAAGCAGCACAAGAATATATATTTAAGTAAAGAAAATGAATTAAAAATAAGATCTAATATCAAATGATTAAAAAACTAGTAAAAGAACAAATCTACTTGTTGATGAACAAAAAATAATTGTTATTTGTTACCAACCAAGCTGTGATGTTATGAATGGGTTCATGTTCATAACTTTGTCACACACATTCGTAATAAATATATATATATATATATATATATATATAATTTTGTTATTTGTAATGATAACTATAAATTATCTATTATTTATAAGTGAACACGATCATATATATCTATCTATAATTCAAATGTTAACTTGTGCCTTTCTATCATTTTAATTTCAAGGCTCGATAACTATGTAATTTAATTAATTCTTAATAATCTGTTTATGTCAGACTAATGTCACGGGATTTTCCCGGGCTGGAGGGTGAGGGCGGGGAATTTAAAATCCCATCTCGCACCGGGACCCGAACACATACTTTTTTTTAATCTCATATTCAAGTCATCTGGTTGTCGGGCAACTCGCGGTGCTGTTGTCCCATTCGCACACGCGTTAGCCCAGTCGGCCACCCCGCCCCACTATATACATGTAATATATAGTAAGGGAAAGTATAGAATTAGTTTAGAAGTACCGAAAATTTTCGAATCTGAGCTTTCAACGGAAATAGACGTTTTGAGGTCCTCTGAATCCAAATAACCAAGTCCCGCGAACTGGTCTGTATTTGTGTATGTGAGCAGTCTAGCTCAAAAACGAAAACTCGTGCGAAACTCATATTACGTATTTATAATAATAATAATAATAATAAGGCTTAGCGAACCCGAAGGTTCGATGCCGACACCACCAATCGCTTGTTACACACCTCTCTCCACCGTTCGCCGTCCTAAACCCAGTCCCTTCAGATCGGTTTTAATGCAATCTTCCCACCTTCGCTTCGGTCTACCCCTCGGACGCTTACCATTCGGCAGAGCAAATATTAGACTTTTAGGAATTCTCTCGTTACTAAGCCCAACAACTTTACAAGCCCATTTGATTCGCCGCGATGAAATTACCTCAATTATATTACCCGAATACAGCTCACGCAATTCGGCGTTGTGTAACCGTCTGAAATCTCCGGTTAACTCATCCTTCTTCGGTCCGAATATTCTACGCAATACTTTATTTTCAAAAACCTTCAAAACCATCCCTTAATGTAAGTGGCCAAGTTTCGCATCCATGAAGACATATTACGTATTTAGGATTTGTATATGGCTCAGATGTGACATCAGCTTTTATCTTAAAATTAATTAACCGGAAGTGCCACTTTATATCAACGATGAAACACATTTTTACAATTTTCTCAAAAACAGCTCTAACGATATTGATTAAACTCGGTGTATCATTGTATAATTAAGTGGTACTTAATATCATTTAGGTCTTATACCCTTTGATGTCACTTTACAGGACTTAAACACCCAATGTTCAACATGTATTGCCCTAAAGTATCTTTAATTTGGTTTATTTTAAATAATTAACTACTTATCATTGTCAGGAATCATGAAAAAACGTTAAATATAACTTTTGAAAGAATTTGATTATTGAATAAAGGCTAAAAAATAAAAAATGCTTATCCAGGTCAAAAATGAATCTCTGGAAATACTAGTTAGAAGGTATACGTATAATATATCGTTGGAAAGCGAAAAAAATTAGAAAAAAACAATATTATAATATAAAAAGGAATGGAGTGTGTGAAGAAAAATTATAGACAATAATATTTTAAAACTAATATTATTTAACGGAAATCACATGTTTTCATGTAAATGTAAATATATATATATATATATATATATATATATATATATATATACTCTTCCCGGTCACCACTTAACCGCTTCTTTTGGTTAAAATTTGAATATTCTACCTCCGATCCTCTGCATGAACTCCTGATATGAAACTCCAGGACGCCTTCGTGGTCTCTTACCTGTGGGACGAGCCTCTAATATCTTTATAGGGTCTATGTCCTCATTCATGTGGCCTGAATTAAATCTAATAATTATAAAGGCATAATTTTAACAGTAGAGCTTTACTATCTAGCCTTAAATGTTCTAGATGAAGAAAAAAAAATTATTTTGGAAAAATAAATTATGGACTAAAAACGTTATTATAGCACTATAATTATGCCATTTTTGTGAGTACTGAATGGTGTCGCGAAGGACTGAAGGCGTCTTTACCAGTGCTGCTTTTCCACCGATTAAGTGTATTATCTATGGAACCGCTTCAAATATTTAAAAAAATAATCAGTGTTTTAGAAAGAGAAATGTATTCTCCAGATGTTTTCATCTGGAGTGTTTTTCGTTATTGTAGACTGTTTATTTACAAACGACGCTTGAACTTTAGTTTGAACACCTTGAAAACTTATTATTATTCTTTAACTATCCAACTTTAATAAAAGGTCAATTATGAAGAAATTAATCCAAATGATGCATATCAGCGACCGAAAAACTCCAATCAAATATGTCAAACAGCCTTGTTTGGACGCCATTTTCAGACAGTGCGGCCACTTTTTTTGGTGAGAATATTGGCTTTTGTGAATAAATAGTCACAAGAAAAACAACTATATGTAATTTATTGGGATATGGTGGGGAGGGGAGGGTGCACGGTAGGGGGGTCTGGCCCACCGACTAACATACTTTTCAAAACACCACCTGACTATCGGTCCGATTAATGCCTCATCATCTTCAAGGAAAAACACCAAATTCTCTGGACCAGGTTCAAAATGGAGTTACAGAATTCTTCCTGTTGTGTTTTGAAAAAAATAGTATGTACGAAAATATAAGATAATTTTAAGCTGTTTAAGATTGAATATAACCATTTTTTGCCGTCGCTCTAAAAAGGAGATATTTAGCATAAACCAAAAAAAAAAAAAAAAATCGAAATTTCAATGGTTTTTGGAGCACTACACCGAACCCTACAAGGCTAGTTAGTGTCTTGTGAACGAAGACACCTATATAAACAGATAACTATTTAAAAACAAATAATTATGCAGGTTTTCTGCGATTTTTTAAAACTTTACCCATTTTTAAAGCTCGATAGTCCGCTTCCTGCAGTGCCTAGAAAAACATTGTATGTTAAAAAATGTTAGATAATTTTAAGCTGTTTATTATGCCCTCGGGCAGTGGAAGGAATTTGTTACTTGTATATATTTTATTGTTATGTATACTATATATGTAAATTGATTAAATAAACATTTTAGAGGGTTAAAAAAAAAAAAAAAAAAAAAAATTGCAGGGCGGTCCCTCCACGCCCAGTGGTGTAATAAAAGGCCTCTGGCCACAGATGCAAAGAACGCATACAGCGTGCAGAGCCTTAAAATGCCCTTGGGCTATAAAAGGAATTTAAAATTTTTTGTATATATATTTATTAAGTCGTTTGTATGTTGTATTTTCGTATAGTAAATAAAATTCCTGGGGAGTAAGACAAAAAAAAAAAAGAAAAAAAAGCTGTTAATGATCGAATATAACATTTTTTTGTCAAATGGAGATATTTAGCGTAAACCAAAAAAAGTTCAAAATTTCGATGGTTTTTAGAGCACTACACCGAACCCATAAGGCTTTCACTTGGATTTTTTATATTAACTAAATAGAATAGAATAGAAAAACATCTTTATTCTGGAACTAGGTCCCTTAAGAATAACAATATTGTTCAAACCAATTGACAATAAATCTGGCCAGCTGACTTATTATAATAAAGAGTAACTAAAATCTAAGTAGTAAAATGAGTATATACATAGATTTGGAGGGTATATGAAGCAAAGGTACTAGGGTTACAATATTATGATATTGGTATAAAAAAACAAAAACATACTAATAACTAAATAGAATTGGAAAGAATCGCTAAATAAGTTTTATAAGCAACCAATTTTAGTGATAAAATATTTAAAAAAATAACTAGAGTAAATAAATGATTTATATATGTTCCTTAAGACTTTTAAGTGAAAACATATGTAGATATTGTGAAAAACTAGACTAGTATTGTGGTCTACCTATGATTCAATAGATTACGAGCAAAAAAAAAAAAAAAATATATATATATATATATATATATATACAGATATATATACGCACATAGAGAGAAGTGTGTAGAAAATAAGTAAAAAATGAAATAAAAAACACTACAAATAATTTCACAATCGTTTATTATCTCCAAACAATTAGACATCTAAAGTAACATTACCTTCCGAGTGACAAAGAAAAATAAACAAAAGGTGATTCCAATCATTAGACTAAACTTTTTTTTTTTAATCATTAGTAATATGCTAAACAAAAATAGCATTACTTCAGTAACACATTCAAAATTTAAAAACCAAACCAAGGATATAACATTTGAAGTAGCACATATAAAAAAAACCGGAGACCATATCTTTGCTCATAATTATCCGATTTTTTTTGTTTTTTAGGTCTTTTTGTAAACTTTTAAAAAACTACATACAATATCAACCAAAAAGTAAAAAAATTTCGAGTTATTCGGACTTTAATTTTACCATCCCTCGTAACTTTTTTTCCAGCTTCTTTTCGTTGAAGTATGTTGTATAGATAAATTTAAAGGGCGTCGAGAAAATGACTTTAGCGAAGTTTCATTGAAATCTGAACATTCGTTTAGGAGCTACAGTCTATAGCAACGCAGGTTTTTCGGCCGCCATTTTAAAGGTAAAAGGTGGATAGTAATGTCGATGAAGGAGGATCATCCTCGGGTGACATCTGATTTTATATCAAAATTTGAAAAAAAAATCGGTCCAGTAGTTTCGTAGAAAATTTTTAATTCGTTTTTCGAATTCTACGCGTCCTGAAACGTGAAACCTCAAATTTTGAGAGAGGTTAAGTTTTTGAATTTTTCGGTCCATCACAATGGCTGATTATTGAAAATAATAAACCAATATACTTCAAAAAATACAACCTTATGAATAGAAAAGATACTTAACAATATAGAAATGGAATTTGGGTTACCCGACCTTTTGCAAGGTAACATATCTAATTTGACTGGACTATACCCCATTTTTTTTAAATGGTGAATGTTTAAAATAAAATTAGCATAAGTATTCTGCAAAACATTTCTTTCTTTTATTTATTTTTTTTATTGATGTTTTTCATATAAAAGAATCCTGCTTAGACTTGATGGAAGTAGCTTAAATCAACTTAGCCGTGGAAGCTCTTAAGAAAGAAGACAATAGAGAGGGAGATTAGAACCCGAACCGGACCTAACCTCGAGGGCCGACCATTGATGAAGTGTGATTACACCCAGCTCCTTTTCCCCCACTCCCCTCTACTCTCCAGGCAGGGCTACTTATACAGCTCTTTATTCCCCAGTTCTTGGAGATTACTTCTTGATGAGCTCTGGTCAGCCGTGAGCTAGGCACAATGAGAACATCTTCCTCATCTCGCGATATTTCTCGTTAGGGAAGTTTATTCTTACAGCTCACCCTCGGCTGGGTTAAGTCCAATCTTTAAAACCTGAAGAGGGAAG
Source organism: Nezara viridula (assembly GCA_928085145.1). Lineage (NCBI taxonomy): Eukaryota > Metazoa > Arthropoda > Insecta > Hemiptera > Pentatomidae > Nezara > Nezara viridula. The sequence continues at coordinate 21,435,258 of OV725083.1, forward strand.
AAAAGAATAATGATCCCTTCGAACTAATTTTGTATTCCTTAACATCTCACTAATTCAAAACGACTCCCAACAAAAAATAATTTTGTATTGTAAACATCCGTTTTCAATAATATACAAACATAGTCAGCAATACAGACCCCTTGATGGAGACCCGAAGAACGATAGTCACATCCTCCTGAAAGTTCAGTGGAAAAAATTATGAATAGATAAGAAATAGATACATTTTTATATGCAGATATCTGAAAAGTTTTTAAAAGGAGAAACAGAGTTGAGATTCGTAATTAGCACTCCAAAGAATCCTGAAATACTTATTTTCATATCAATCGAAAAATAAAACTTGATACTAGATTTGAAGAGGGCTTGTTTTTTTTTTTTTTTTGTTTTTGTTTTTTTATAATAGTAATTATTTAGGAAGGAAAAGAAATAAACTATATTAAATAATGATTAAGTGGTTTTTGAAGACCTGTAAAAAATAAAAATTGGTTTAAAGAAACAATAATGCTTTTTGGGATACATATTTTTTTTTGCCAATACCTACATTTATTAGCTTGATTCACAGCGGATCTATGGGGGGGAGGAGAAGCTTTCGGGCTGAAGTTCCCCAAAATAGTAAAATATAACTATATTTAAAAAAAAATATTAAAAACTATCTTTCAAAGTATTCTTGTTCGTGTAATTACATTTAATAGGCCTTCAAGAACCACTTAAACACCATTTCATATAAGTAATTAATTTCTTTCTTTTTTTTTCAAATTAATTATCGTTATTAGTTTGTTTGAAAAAAAAGCTTTTGGGCTGTAGTCCCCCAAAATTAAATCTTGGATCCGCTCCTGGCTTGACTACATATTCTCATTGTTTAACTATTTTTCATTTTTAGTTTATTTTATCAATTTTATTTATTGTTTAATAATTTTAGGCCAGTAGTATTCTATTTTTTTTGTCCAATTTTGTTATATATATATATATATATATATATATATATATATATATATATATATATATATATATATATGTATATATATATCATATATAATATCAATACTATACCATACTAACATTATCACTATTATGTAATATATGTATTGCGGTGGGAATAGTGACTGCCCAATGAGAGAAAAATATTTTTGTCCATAGACTATAGCGCAAAAATGGGCTCTAACGATTTTTATGAAACTCGCTTATAATTTTATACTTGAATTCCTTTCAATCTTGTTTACAAGTAGTGAATTCCTGAGAAAATTCAAGAAAAAAAATATAAGGAAAAGAAAAATCTTTTGGGATCTAATCTAATTTGCAAGTACACATTGTATGGTAAAATTGATATAGAATATTTTAAAAGATATTTAAATTCTATATAGAATGTAAAAATGACTATCGGAATCGACACCAGTATTAGGAATGATACAGCATATTATATTTTATACACGTTTTATTTCGTTATCTCCATATCCAGGGAAGGAAAATATTGGGATAAAAATTCCGAAGTGCGGTTTTCAACAGATCTTTATGTTTTACAGCCCCGAATCAATAATTAAATTTTTGAAGTAAAGACATCTTTAGGCAGGTTTGAACTTTTTTTGTGGAGTGTGAATTAGATTGAGCCGTCAGAACTTCGACGAGTAACGCTCGGGTAAAGTCGGCAGGAGTCGACTAATCGAAGTATTTTTGCATATGAATTAAAATACCTCAAAAAATAAAAATCGGACCTGTATACTGTAAGCGAGAGAAATATTTATAATTTCATCCTCTTTGTAATATGCTATTATTTATAATTTATATTTCATATTATTAATCTCGCCTTGTTGATGTAATAATAATAGTGTGTAAGCTATTAATCAAAATTGTATCAATAGAGATTAGTGTTGCCCAAGACGGGTCTTGATCTTGCGCTCTCAGACTAGGTCTTGGTCTTGGTCTAGCACAAGAGTCTCGCAAGTCTTTAAATAAAGTTGTTTTTTTTCCTGGCATTGATACTTATTTTCTGCTTGGAACGTTGAATATAAATACTATAAAAATAATCCCCAGTATCAATAAAATGGAATAAATGGTGGAATAAGGAATAGGTGCGTCATTTTGATGAGTATATTACAATTTTGCTTTGTAATATGGAGGATATACAGTTCAGTTTTATCCGTCCCATTGAATACTTATAGGATTATATGTTACAATAACACGTGTTGGTTTGCTTAAATACCGTCATTTGAATAATATTTATTAGATGATCCACGGGATTATAACACAGTTTCCTCTGTACGCCGTCATTGTATATCTATTACACACATTATACCTAAAAGTACAATAGGTAATAAACGATGTAATTGATTATTTTCACTAAGGATATAGTCTACTCAAGAAAATGATTCCCAAAAAGAAAGACAACATTTTTAACTTAATATTTTTTTCTGTTTTTTAAAATTATTCCTCTCTTTGTCGGCTTCCGCCATCAGAGATCTTGTAGCATTCCGATCTGGACGACCTGGTATATCTTATCTTCAACAAGCTCGAGCATACAACTAAATGCACTGCGTCCATACGTGCTCCCTAATTACATAGATTACATAGGAGCTCGATCAGCTTCATTAAGCAATTTTCTCCATCACTTCTCCTGAACAACTCACCTATCTCATTCCATATTTCCATAAAAAACCTTGGTGTTACCTTTGATCAAACCATCTCCTGGAAACCACACATCTCCCAAATTTTCCGTCGTACTATCTCTACCCTGAAACAGTTTAACTGTCTCCGCTATCTCCTTCCATATAAATGACGTCAACTCCTAGTTTACTCTCTTGTGTTCCCCCACTTCAACTCTGATGTACGGTGCACTCGGGAGAATTCGAGGCCAAACTTAAATGCCTAATGAACTGCGCAATACGTTTTGTTGTCACAATCTCAAGAGATACGCATATAACCCAGTATTACACCAAGTTGAAGTGACTCTATCCATCCAATCGCCGCCTGTACTTCCTTGCTACCTTTCTATACCAAGCCATCAGAACTCAGCAACCTTCCTATATTTTTCACAGCCCACAATTTAAATATTCCTTTCAATCCCGTACTTCTGACCTCACCACGGGCGGATCTACGGGGAAGGGGCTTTCGGGCTGAAGCCCCCCCCCCCCTCAAAAATGGTAAAATATAGCCATGTTTTATTGAAAAAAATATTAAAAAAGTATCTCTTAAAGTATTATTGTTTGTGTAATTACATTTAAAGGGGCTTTAGAAATCACTTATTTCTTTCATCTTTTCCAAAGTAATTATCGTTATTTTTATGAAAAAAAAAACCGCTTTCGGGCTGAAGCCCCCCCAAAAATAAATCCTGGATCCGCTAGTGGACCTCACCGGACTGCAGCGTTTGACAAACCCTTTATTATAATTCAAGCCGTCTCCACCTGGAATACCATCCCTCCCGATATCCGATATGCACAATCAGTTTTCTCATTTAAATCTCTCCTTTTTAAGAACCTACTCCTTTCCCAACCCAATTGATCATGGAATGTAGATAAGAGAAATTTTAAAGTTCTCCAAGAAATTATTTTCCCATGTTTGTATTATACATATCTGTATATTTTTAGTCTTATTGTTTTATTTTTATTTTTATTCTTTTTCCAGTATTTTAATCTTAATGAGAATTGCAAATATTTAATTTAGTATCTGGCCACAGAGGCATTTATTTTGTATCTATAATTTGTCCTAAAGGAACATCAGTCCTAGGATAATAAAAAAAAAATTTCATTTCATTTCACAATGAACTCTTTATGGGTTTAAGCAGTAGTGTCTGATTTGCGCTATTAATTTATTTTCTGCCTTTTTGGATTGATTTCTGACTGGTTCAATGTCGAGCCTTCCTTGGCCAGTTTATAAGCCATTTCGTTGCCATGGTGACCACAGTGACTTGGTATCTATTAAAAGAATTATCTTTTTCTTGAAGAAGTAATCTCAATTTGATCATGTTATTGACCAGTGATATAAAAAAGAAAAAAGAAAATATGATTGTCCAAGGTGATAATTGGGGCGATATCACGCTCAACCGTCAGGTTTTCTCCATTAACTAATTAATTAAGGGCACACCCTCTTTATAGAGTCTGGGTTTACCCCAGGGTCGATCCACGGCCGATGAAACAGAATAAATATTTACCTCTCATCAGCCAGACTCGAATCCAGGACCTTAAGCTTTGGAAGTCGATGCCCTATCCACTAAGCTACTCCCTTGCTTAGCCCATGCTTGGAGCATTCGTTGAGTTAACAGTTTAAAACTCTGCTACTTATAATCATGGTTTGAAATAGCCTTAAGATTATCACGTGCCGTATTATTAATGAATTCTACAAGATAATCCGTATATTCGTGCGAAAACTCTCGATATTACGCGGCATTGTTCGTAGCGAGAACATTAGAACATTAGTAATGTCGGAAGAAGATGTTCCGATGAGGAGCATCAAGCCAGCACAATGGACCCCACATCCAGCTCGCTAAACGCCTATTGTTATCTTTAACCCTCTTAAAAACTCTATCAGCCCCCTCCGACAATTTGCACGCTCACGGAATCTTTTATATCCCTCAATCCACGGAACAGGTGTACTCTGGATTCTTCATCATGAATGGATTACCCACTCTGTTTGCCAGCTTATGATGCGAGTATTATAACGCTAACATTCTCGTAACATAGCCACGATATAATAATTATTTGACATGAAATATTATTAAATTAATAATGATATTTCTTATACAAAATTATTTACACAGCTAAACACACTTCAATAATCTAAAAAAATGATTCATGATTTTTGAAGTGAAAACTTCTTTAGGAGCGTTTTGCACTTTTTTCTGGAGAGTGAATTAAAATGATCCGTCAGATTTCCGGAGCGTTAACGCTCGGGTAAAGTCGGTTAGATTCGACTAATTAAAATGTTTTAACATACGGATTAAAATATCTAAGAAACTAAAAATCGGATCTGCATACTGTACCAGAGGAACTCGTTCAGCATTACATCCTCTTTGTAATAGGCTATAATTCCAAATAGTATCTTAACGTGACGCGTTGTTATCGAGGAGAAAAGGAAAAATAGTGCCAACCAAATAACGAGTTTAGTTGACCACATGGATTAAAATATTTCACTTACTAAAACTCAGACCAGTATACAGTAAGAGAAGGAACTGTTCAGCATTTCATTCTCTATATAATAGGCTATTATTTATAATTTATATTTAATATTATTAATCCCGCCTTTTTGATGTAATAGTAATAATAATAATAGTGTGATTTGTTTCGATTACAAAATAAATTACATTATAACAATAAGCCTTATTAAAGGCTATGATAAGAAAAAAATGTTTGCCCGTTTGGGCACTTTTACATTTTAATTACAAATTATACAATCTAATATTACAAGATTTGCTTCTCATATTAATTAAATATTAAATAAATTGCAAGACATTATGTGTATACATATATATATATATATATATTATATATATATATATATATATATATATTATATATATATATATATATATATATATATTATATATTATATATATTATTATATATAATATATTATTATATATTATATATATATTTAATATTATTAAATATATATATATATATATATATATATATATATATATATATATATATCTGTGGCCAGAGGCCTTTTATTATACCACTGGGCGTGTATATATATATATATATATCAGGGCGGTCCCTCCACGCCCAGTGGTATAATAAAAGGCCTCTGGCCACAGATGCAAAGAACGCATACAGCAGCGTGCATAGCCCCCTTACCTTAAAATGCCCTTGGGCAATAAAAGAAAATAAAAAAAAAATTATGTATATATACATTTATATATTGTACTTTTTAATAACGAAATTCCTGGGGGGTAGGAAAAAAAAAAAAGGATACATATACGTAGTAGTCCCCATTTCCTAAATACCTAATCCATATAAAATTCGAATACATACAATATAGCAATATAAATAATAATAAATAGCAATACGTAAACAATAAATATAATTAATAGTAATATTAATATAAATTTTAATAATAATCCAATATCATCCAGTTCATAAATATTTACATATACGTAAGTTCTGTTTATAATTCACATATATTAATTGTTGAATTTATTTATCATTTGTTTTTTCTATATTTGAATGCAATAGTCGAGTATTTATATAAACTGCCCCAGTTCTTGCCATTATGATAATCTATTACTTCAGAGCTATTATGTAATGTTTTTTCCAAATAGATATTTCAAAATTCTTTCTACATGGGGCATGTACCAATGAAACATATTGGATCTTCTATTTCTTTTAAATTGCACATAGAGCAGAATAGTTGATCTATATATCTCTCAATTGACTATTTAATCCTAAGTGCTCATTTCGGAGTCTAATTATAGCATTCATAAACTGTTGCATGGTTGTTATCATATTGTGTGTCATCGAGTTGGAAATTTAATTCTTTATATATAAAATGAAATTTTGCGGAAACTACTTTATTTATAATTTGTTTCTTGAAATCATTTTGCATTGCCACTAATAGTTCAGATATTTTTTAAGGACTGTATATTAAAGTGGGTTTTCCGGTTAATTTTTAATAAATTTCTATATATTCTTTACGTCAAAATATATTATTTTTGATTATATATTCAGCTATTACTTTGGGAAAACGATTTTTTGAGAATGTTAGAATTTTGTTTATGTTAGTCTGTATGTAAAATGTTTTAGCAGTTTCTAAATCAGTCTCTAACTACAAAAAATATAACCTTGTTGATGTATTCACTTCTATCGTGTGGCTTAAAGCACACAACTTAGTTTTTTAAAGAAATTATATCTTCTGCTAACCATTTCATTTATATTTATTTATTTAGCCTCTACTTCTAAGGGTCATTGGCGTATTATCTCAATTTTATATTCCTTGATAAAACTCTATTTCTTTCAAATATTTGAACAGTTTCTCTATTTCTTTTTCCCCATCCTGCAGGATTTCTTTCATTTTCATCGCTATTTGTAGGTATTCCCTTAGAATATCTAGTAGCTACTACACTCCAGACATAAGCAAATGCTACTATGAGTACCAAGTAGCTAGTATTTTACTCAAATTGAATCACTATTGGGAATTCAATCACTACTTCATCGATTATTTGATATCAAATGAAGTAGTAATTAAATTCTTTGGCACACAAAAAAGGTCAGTATTTGAGTAAAATATTTGCTGCTCAGTATTCAGATTAGCATTCTGATGATAGCCCATCTGTTCTACACTATAACAGTATGTGCTTCTCTGTTCTGGGTACTTGGCAATGTGTGAAAGTTGGAACTTCGAATCTTCACTGGAGATATCCATGAGAAAACTCGAAATGTCCTATTCGTAGGTGACAGTCACTTCACTTCTTCTGATTTAGATTTTTGGTTTGAAGTGTTGTTATACAATTTTTCCATTTTATACAATTTCTCTTAATTTTATCTGATTCATCTCCCATTTATTGTTTCATTTATTTTTAGGAATGAGGCAAGTTGTTGTGTCCAATCTTCTATGGAAATGGTCTCAATTATTGTGACTTGTGGAGTTTCTTGATGTCGAATAGAGTTGGCAGTAGCATTGGCTCTCTCATTACCCCAGAGGGTACCAATCTAAGGTCTATAGTTTTCTAGTTTAGTCTATAGGTCTATAGTTTAGTTAGTACTGAATATCCCTCTTGATTCTTGGCCGATGATGCATGCTGAGTACAGAATTTTGAAATTGTAATATTTGTTTAGGAATTCTAAAAAATATATATTTTTTCGTAGCACTAATATAACATGAAATATAAATTCATTGTTGGCTTGAAATAACTCATTGTAAAAACTATTTTTTTATAAGGAACTAAACACAGAATTCAAATTAATCATTAATCACAAATAAATGCAGTTTTATAAGTATTTATTATTCCATGGTATTCATGTGGAATAAATTTTTCTTAAAGCCAAAAGTAATTTAAATTTATTAGATCATTTATATCCCACCACTATCATTGAGTAGTCACACTTACCCAAATAATTTAGAAGTAGGACGCATTAGTAACAAGCATTACCTGATTCCAAAAAAAAATGGTTACCATCTTGCCCAATAATAATATTTATATCAGTAATTTTTTTTTCTTTTATATATGACCACAGTATCTTGGATTTAAGTAGATCAGAACTAAACTTCTAATACATCTAAGGGTTTGTTATTGCTTATGATTTCTTTGAACATTTTTTTTAATTTTTTACATATATGATTTCTCTTTTATATATTAGTTATTTTATTAATGTGCTTAATTTTAATCAATAATTTACTTTCACGTTTCATTCATCTATATTATCTTATTTCTCACAATTATATCTTCTTATTTCATATTTTTACTATGAATATCAATACTACAATAAGAAAAATGAACATTTTTCACCATTTTACAAAAATAAAAGTTACAAAAAAATGTCTAAAAAATAAGTTTTGAATATCATAATATAATAATTTTTCTTTGATAATAATTTCATTAATTTAGAATTAATTCCTAAGATTATTGCATTTTTTGGCTTAAATGGTAGTTTGCTACATTAAAATGTTTCCATGATTTGAATAACTCATCTAATAGTTTAATTTTAGGAAATCTTTTTTTAATTTTAATATTCATAAACAGTAGATTTTACTGTAAAGGTAGCATGCATTCATACATTAATACTGAGTTTTTATGTGCACATCAAGTGACATATTTTTGATAATTACAAAGAGACATCCGGAATGAGACTACATCCATAGAAAAGGAGCTCAATCAGAGATCTTAAATAACAAAAAATAGAAACAAATATTAACCACTCTTACTTAAGCATATTATACCTTTTCTTTTATTGTATTTATTGTGATCACATTCACTGGTTATCGGTGAGCACTGACAGTTTCACATAAAGAATAAATAGAAAAAAATGGAATGGGCATGTCCGTTATGGTTTTTAGTGAATTTTAAAAGAGAGCAGCACTAATCAAGGGAACTGAAAAATATAGTTCTATTTCTTCTCGTGAGAGGTCAGCACTATTCAGCAAGAAGTTGAAAGTTCCAGTAAATTACAACAGATGGCAACAGAAGCCTTACAGCATTGTAGAGTAAGGCTTATAGTAATTTTATCAAGTTACTTATAACTAATTATCTTTATTACAATTAATTAACTTATAACTAATTAAGTTACTTATAAAATCACTGTAGCAAGGAGAACAGTGAATTTATTGCTTTAATAAAGTAACTGAAGCAAGGTGCTGTATTACTGTTTTCAATAACCGATAACAGAAAGCAGCACTTTTCAGATATGCTATAAATTTTTTTTCTCTTTATTTTTTAATTTACAACTGTCAATGTTCACTGACATTCAATAAATGAGATTACAATATACAAATAAACTAGGAGAAAGGGCATGATAGTTATGAGGGAAAGGATAATTCAGTGGCTAATCTTCGGTCATTTTAATAATTAATCAAGGTAATCTCTCATCCAACTCCTTTTCAGCCTTCTACAAAATTTATCGAGCATGTTTTTTTTGGTCATGTCTTGATTGAGTCTATTGGTTTGACCATAAAGCTTGCAATGAAACCTTTTGTAGTAAGTTCGTTTGGAATCAGTCTATTATATCAGTTATGATCTCGCTTCATTCATAGAAGTAGTTACCTTCCTTCATTTTTCTGAACATGAATAATGGAGAATTTCACATTACTCTAATTTCCTTCACTATAGTCTAATCACCTCCTTAAAACTGTTCCTAATATTCCAAATCTGTTCCAACATAATTCCATCAAATTCTATCCTTCCATCAAAAACCTTGGAATGATCTTTAATCAAACGCTTTCCTGGAAAAATCATATATCCCACATCTCCCGCCGCACCATTTCCTCTTTAAAACTTTTAAATTACTCCTGTCACCTATTTCCCCTTGAAACCCGTAAACTACTAGTAACTTGCTTAATTTTTCCCCACTTTGACTATTGCTGAACGGTATGAGAGGACGTCTCTGGGGATCTCGAAGCGAAATTAAAACGTTTGATAAATTGCTTTGTACGATTCATCTTCGGGATCCCAAGGGACGCCCCTGTTTTCCGTTTTTATGCAGAGCTGAAGTGGCTTTATCCTTCCTACCGTCGCAAATATTTGCTGGCATCCTTCCTTCTTTCAAGTCATCCAATCCCACCGTTCTTTATACATCTCCGAGATCATTAAATTCAAATGCACTGTTCGTTCCCGCAATACTCCTTCCCAGTCTTCTGATTTATACATAAGGGCCCACCGAACAGCTGCTTTCGACAGATCGTTCATTATCCGATCCTCACCCCTATGGAACTCCATCCCTCAATCCTCCATTTCCGTCAATCCAAAACCCTTCTACCTTTAAATCCCGCCTGTTCAATAATTTTCTTATCCATCCAGTCCCCAAAAAATTGTAAATAATTACTACTGTAAGTATGTATATAAATTATTAGATCGTTTTTCATTATTTTTATTCCATGTTTATTTTCAATTTTTTTTATTATTGACTGATCTAAATTAGTAAGTAACTTATATTTTTTTCTATTGTTTTTTTAATTTTTACTTTTTTTTGGATTTAATTTTTTTAAGTAGGGACAGAACATTCAGACATTAAATCTGTAGAAGCAGGAGTACCTCAAGGTAGTGTCCTGGGACCAATATTGTTTAATATATATGTCTGACCTACTGCAACATAGTGACACCCTACTTTTGCTGACGATACCGCAATCCTCAGTTCAGATAAAAATCCTATTCGAGCATCCACCACTCTTCAAAACCACTTGAACGATATTTCTGATTGGGCCAAATGTGGAAAATTAAAATGAATGAAAAAAAAAAAAGTGTGTACGTAGTATTCACTCTTAATCATACCCCTTCTCCCGAAATATACTTAAATAACATTAAAATTCCATCCGATGTAATTAAACATTTGGGTTTTTACCTGGACAAAAGATTAACTTAGAGGACACGCATTAGACAAAAACGTATGGAATTAAACAGACGATACGGTCTTTTATCTAGGTTACTTGACAGACGTTCAAAATTATCTTTGACTAACAAACTAACCCTCTATAAAGTTTTACTGAAACCAATTTGGACTTATGGCATAGAACTGTGGGGTTCTGCTAAAACTTCTAATATTAAAAAAATCCAGTCTTTCCAATCCAAAATTTTACGAAGAATAGTTGACGCACCATTTTATGTCACAAACGATAGATTACATACGGATTTAAACATCTCAACAATTTCAGACACTGCAAAAATAAACTACAACAACTTTCACCAAAGGCTTACTTACAACACAAATCCTCTGACAGAAAACCTTAAAAGCACTAGAAACCCGTACAGCCCGCCTCGACGAATACGTAGTGCCAAGTGATCTGCTGAACTGAACTATTTCCTGGATTGTAATGGAACGCTGTGAAGCTTCCAAAAAATTTGCTCATTGCAAAGAAATTTGCAGATCGCAAATTTAATTTGTGTATGTCCAATTTTATGTTATGTATTAATAATAAATTTTGACTACTTAATTACTTTATATTTTTGTTTATGTATCTCTAAGGCTCCTTAGCCCACATTATTGTCTTTCTGTATTATTCTAAAGGGACTTTTACCAGAATAAATAAAGCAATAGTATTATTATTATAGTATTTAAAATAGATATATTGGCGTGATATATGCTAAATAAGTGGAATAGTTATCGACGGAAGGCATTACTGATTGGAAGTTCTGTGAAAGCCGCATTATCCCATTCTCCTAGCAAAGCTCGTCCTGAAAGGTTCGCCTTGCTTCCGAAGCTATATTTCTCAAAAGAAGGTATGTAAAAATTTCTGTTAATACCAGAACCAACCTTATTAACTAAAAGCTAATAACCTATTTTTAAATATTCCATATCGAGTCTTCAGGGTGGCGACCGAACTGGAAAAATGGGAAAAGTTGTTAAAGTCAGGGAATTGTTTTATTATGTAAATATTTTTTTTCAAATTAGAAATAAATATACAATGGATATCGTTTATAATGATCTTGAAGGGATAAACTTCGTGGCTATAAACGATCACACAGGGGGATCTAAGAGAGGGCTTTCGGACTGAAATCCTCCCTCCTCCCCTTCCCCAAAATGATGAAATATAACCATATTTTATGAACAAAATTATCCCTAAAAGTATTATTGTTCGTCTTATTACATTTAATATGATTTAAAGAATCACTTTAGCACCACTTCCTATAGGTACTTAGTTTCTTTCTTTCTTCCGTAGTAATTATCGTACTATATACATACAACAAAAAAAAATCTTTCGGGCTAAAGCCCTTCCCAAAAGCCCTTCCTGGGTCAGCTAGTGAACGACCACAGTCGTTATATTCATCCACCTTTGACTGTCAATAACGACGCTGTTATATTTAAATCAAACAAGGGAAATGAATAAAACGTAAGCAAAATGGAATTAAAATAGTGTTTTTTTTTTTGTTTTTTTTAGTGAAAACATACCAATACTATTTATAATTTGTAATACACACATCTTGGTCAAGATCTGGCAGGCAAGCACTCATTCGTTCGACCCGTGTTGCTCCTTAAAAGCGCATTTATTAACCAAAAAATCTGGTGCGCATAACACACAACTTTCACTTACCGCTCAACTTTGAATAGAAATTATTTTCTGGCCATACTGGACTATTATGAAATTTTTGAATTGCATTTTTAACCGAGCTAAATATAAAAACCACTGCCAAACAAGGTCAGTATAACTTCCTCACCGTTTCATTGGCTAAAATATATCTATATTACAAGGTATAAAATTTTTCGCATGAGAATAAAATCTATGGGAGAAACCGATTCGGAAATGCAGTTACCCTTTAACATATCCACGAATTTCGTTTATCAGCTAATATTAAAATGCGAAAGAGTGTCATTTTGAAGATTTCATATTAATTATTCTTAAAAAAATACCAATGCATACTGAACATGCATTTCGCTACTGATAATGCAAAAGGTCGTATGTAAAAATGCATTATTTCTTTATGCTTTATTGGTATAATTTCATATTTTATTGTCCTCTGCTATTTTCCATCATAGCACACTGCTTATATCAGATACAGGCTACAAAATGTCACCTTTAGCACAAATAAAATAAAAGTTGAAAATTTTTACAAACGGCCTTTGGCACTAATAGTAGTGATATATACTTAATAGGAACGTTTTCATTTCGTAAAATAGATGGAACTAGAAAATCCATAGGAAAAATTCAACTTGTTGTTTGTTCGGAGTTAACGAGACCAATACGTTTCTTCAGTGAGAACAATACTAATTAAGCTTGAATATAAAAATATGGGTGAAGTTCACACAACTTCGATATTTAAGGAGGAAATCGAGACCAAGACTGATTGAACTTCAATGGAAATAAACCCAATCACAAATAAGACGTTTTTTTTTGGTAACAAATTCAGAGTAAAAATTACTTTAAATTTACTGAAAATTACTCGAAATCTAAGTAAGGCAGTAAGTGTTGTGCCAGTAATGTTTGGAATCGACTAAAAATACAGCATCAATTAATTTTTTGAATAAAACCTAAAATTTTATAACCACATACAATATTTTAATAACCTGACTCTCACGCCGTATGATCAGTGCCTTCAACATTGCACAGCCATTATATTGTTAACAATTATTTAAAGTAATTTTAATTATTAAATGGAATTCAATGAAATTGATCTCCAAATTTCCTCCAACTTTGGGTCAAATCGAATGCCCCTATAGTTTTCACACTATAGGCATATCAAATAACACATTTCCTGATCTAAAAGCGGAAGTATTTTTTTTTTTTTAGTAGTAGATAGAATTTTATCAAATTTATGCCTGTTTCATTTTACGTTTACCAATCCCTAAGTTCCCTCCAAATTTGAGCCAAATTGAACTTGCGATTTTAGAGATATAGACGTATCAAGAAAATACGTTTGCTCATATATAAGAGAAAGCAATTGACAGAATTCAATAAAATTGACCCTACATTATTTTTTCACAAATACCTACCTTTTATCCAACTTTGAGCCAAATCGAACTAGCAGTTTCTGGAATATTGGCATATCTCTAAAAATGCGTTTGCGCGAGCATAAGCTGAAGTGCTGATTAGAATTTAATAAAATTTATATGGGACCATCTAGACACCAACCCGCACAATTTCTGAAAATTTCGTGAAAATCGGATAAACGGTAGTACATGATATGCCCGTAACATCGATTTGAATATAGACAGACAGGCAGAAAAACAGACAGACACCGAACCAAATTTGATCCTTGATGTCTGAAACGTAAAACACGAGTAAAAAGTTTCGATTCTAAGCACAAAATTTTTTTTAACCTCTCGCACGAATACAATGCTTCCCTACCCTCGGTAGCGAGGAATCAAAAATTACTAATAGCTAACAAATAATAAATCCCATTAAAATAACAAAAGGACCATTTATTATAACACCGGTTGATTATGGATTTTACGACTATTAGTTATTAAATTGTTATTTTCCATTGCAAAGTTTACTAAAACGGAATTAATAGATTTGCATTGTCTGTTATAGACAAGTCAAAAGTTGTCACCCTAATTGTAAGTGGACATTAGGAAGTCACAAAAGAAAATTTCATCAAACTATTCACTAATTTAATTGTCTAAAAGGTTACATGATGATTTTTCGGAATTAATGGACGATAGATACCTAAATATTTAAATATAATATCAGATCTAGATTTATTAAACTGCAGTAAATATATTTAAAGTTATAAACATATGCTTTATACATCCATGAAATGATTTTATATTTTACTTCTTCTTTCACACAAGTAAGTACTATGAAATAGTTTTTTAAACAATGTCATTGCCTTGATTAATTGGATTTTTAATACTTTTTTCAAACTTAAAAATATTTTAAAAGTTTACACTTGTTAGTAAATTTCATTTAATTTCCTTGAAAACATGTGATTTCCGTTAAATAGTTTTCACAAATTATTATTCATAATTTTTCGTCACTCTCCAAAACTTTCTACGAATTTCTATAGTTGATATTGTTTTTTTTTTCTCTAAAATTCTCTGCTTTCCAACGATATATTATACGTATACCTTTTGACTATTATTTCCGAAAATTTTTCAATAATCAAATTCTTTCCAAAGTTATATTTAGCATTTTTCGAAACTATTAATAATGAGAGATGGATAATTATTTAAAATAAAACAAATTAAAGGTACTTTAATTATAATAATTATCTTTGAATACGAAATTAAATTTCAATAATAGAAATATAGGGCGTGGAAAAATACTTCCCTACCTACTTGTAACCTTAGCCATCCATCTATCTAGTCAACTTTTCCTATTTCCTTAATTGATTTTACTTAACATATTTTATTCATTCATGTAGATCAATTGTTATTCATTTAGATTTTATTTTTATTCTTTGAAATATTGGAGGAAGGAAGGCGAAACAATATTCTCCCCCCTCCCTATTTTTATTGGGGAGAGGGTAATCGCCCCCTCCCCATCCCCCATGTTTATTTGGAATATTTTTAAGCCAAACTAAATATCAAATTAAATTATGTACAACAATTTAGGTATCGCCGTCGAATCTTTGGGGTCGCTTTTATTTTTATTAATTTTATCATATATTTAATGGAGAAGAAAAAAGAGTTAAACCCTGATAGTATACATACACTTGTCTAGAAAACTTTAGTAACATCCTAGAAGAAAAAACTTTACATCTGTGGTTTTAGTCTGAGGAAATTTTCAATTTCCTGTTTTGATTCAACAGAAAGATTTGCTGTTTACACACATCATTTCCTTATTTAATGCTTTAGACTACAAGAATACATAAGGTGAATTTGCATGCCCTCTAAGAGAAACCATATCACAAGAATGGCAAAGACGTGGGACAACAGCACATTCAACAAATTAAAGACAATAAAAGAAAGAGGTGCAATCATGGAGGAGCTCCAAACGCATCAGTCGTAGAGAAGAGGTCGTCCTGACGTGGCTGATGATCGGACATACTAGACTGACACACCTCCACCTCATAACAAAAGATCTTATCCCCAGGTGCCACAAAGTGTGACCAGTCATTAACTATAAAACATGTGTCCTTCTGACACTGCTAGGTTAAAAGATCTATCAGCATCCCTGGTAAACCAAGAAGTAAGCATTACCAAAGTTATGAAGTTCCTGGACAATGAAAGGCTTATAAAACATACATAGCAAATTTATAACTAATGATCCTTTGCAAGTCTTTATTTATTTTTTTTTTTAAACGTTCATTTATTTATTAATTTCAATCCATTTATTGATTTCATTGTTGTTGTTTTTTAGTTTATTTATCTATTCTATCTTATTATCTATAAGTGTCTATTATTATCTTTATTTATTTATTTTGTTCTATTAATTTTCTTTTATTTTTATTTTTTGTACTAACCACCTAAAAAGTATAAAAGTAATCTTATTTAGTTGATTGGGCTTTGATGACCTGGTTGTTTTGCGCCTAGACATCAAAACAAACAAACAAACATAAGGTGGAAAATTCTCTTTGTTTACATTTTAAAATAAATGAATAAGGCTCTTCCAAATATGGGATTTAACTATACTTTTATAATCAAATTTAAAAAGTATTGTTTCTAAGTTGAATAATTACCTAAATGATTGTAAATATAATAAGGGCATTCCAGAAAAAAAAAATCATGGAAGTAAAAAATATATATTTAAAATGTGTAAGTAATTATATATTGCTCCATATTCAATATTTATTATTGATTATTATAATAATGTTACTCCACCATGATGGGCAGGCCCAAAATCAATAACATGTATAACAAGTAATATGTATTCAGGAGGAATGAATAGCCAGGAAGCTTTCACAGAAATATTCGAAAAGGCAGTGCTACAGAAAAGAAGAAAAATGGAAGTCTTCTGTCTAGCGAAAACTGATAAAGATACTCTGGATTAGTACATGGCCACTAGTAATAAAATATACAAAATAATAACAACAGATATAAAAGAGAATTTCTTAAAGAGTACAAACAATGGAGGACAACTGATAAGTTGGAAAATTACGTCAATTCTATTCAGACATCAGGTAAGGAAGGGTAGAATATAAAGAGAGAAACATGCAAATGCAAGGTTCATTTTCAGGAGCCTCTCAATCAAGGGAATAGATAAAACATAGACCACACTAAGGATCTCAACCCAAAAGTAATTGAAAAACCAGATATAGTAAATGTGAAAATAACCATCAACGGGCTTAAAAAAACAAATATCCCAGAAATGGACAACCTACCATCAGAAGAATCAAGCCATTACAACTAATCCAGAAAACATGATACAATGAAAAAATATTGAAAAAAATATATTCTTAAAGAAAGCACTATTTCTGATCTCCGGTATGATTTTGACAAATATACTGCTAAACCAGATATCTTTGTATTATGAAAATACAAAAGGCAACCACCAGGCAGGGTCCAGAAGAGGAAGGAAGGAGCATGGTAGATCAGATCTTCATCATAAAACGATAGGAAGTAATTCAGGTGCTCAAAAACGATAGGAAGTAATTCAGGATGTATAAACTTTATTGGTAGATTTCGAAGCTGCTTATGATTCTGCGTACAGAAACTTTTTTTGAAAGATCATGAGTGAGCTGAATGTTCTCAGGAAATTAGTGAAATTTAAATCCTAAATGCCCAGTGGTGACAAAAAGAGGAATATTTGAATCCCTCGAAGATTGAACAGGTTTGACATAGTGAAGTAGGCACTTGTTGATGCTGTTCAACTTGAAACAAGCACCAGAGAAGGTGCTCATAAGATCATAAGATCAACATAAGGTGAAAATGAGGGTGTGCTCATCAGAATGAATCACAAAATGCTAGGATATCCAGAATATAGAGAGAATAGCTTGCTGTCCACTAACCTAATCGAGAAGACATTGAATAAAATAAATTATTTTTTAGAAAATAAATTAAAATAATGGATAATAAAATAATTTTATTTATTTTAATTTATGGGATAACAAACATAAGATAAATGGAATAATGATATGTAATAAAAATAAATCAGAAGACTTAGTATATAATTTTACAATTTAGTATACTTTCGTGTACAATTTTTTAAGATGTAAAAAATATAGAATTGTAAGGTTTATAAAAAAGAAGGTTTCCTTCTAAATTGCAATTTTATTAGTTAAATAGACTAGACAATATTCAAAGTTGAACACAGTAATAAGATATATTTTAATACTTTATTAATGTTGCCAAATTGATTACTTAATTCATATAAATAATTATTTGACTATTGTAAATTCATAACATTGTTATTTCTGTTTACAGGATTCTAAAATTCAACATTTTTGCCTTTGTAGCAAAAGGATGATGTACATGCCTTCTGTCTAAAAAAAAAGAAATCTTGATACTCAATGCAATGGATAAATTTGCTTCAACCAGTAAAGCTCACAGTCAGGTTGTGAAAAGGACTGAAAATCGACCAAATCCCATCCACGGGTTTTTGTTTCAGTTAAAACTCCTTATGTTATTTTTATACCGTGGAATAACTGGTGGGTATTCCTTTATTTTAGGAACGGAAATAGAAGAAGCAAAAAAATTTGATGATCTAGTCTTTGAATTCACTCAAAACAAACAGAAATATTATCGCCTTCTACAAGCAAAACATAAATTCGACAAAACTAGATGCTCTATATCTGCTTATTCATTGTTGAATGAAATTAATGGTGACTTTAACCTACCAAAATATTTTTTTTCATATCTAGATGCAAAAAAAGAAAGCTTGTTTAATGGGGGCATAATCAAAGATGTGATTATTTGCACCAATATTAATTTTGATGATGAAATCTTTAAGAGTAAAAATATTAAAATTCAACGCATAAAGAATAAAGATGATATTTTGGAAATTAAAATAGACTCTCTTACCAAACCTTTGCGGTACAAATTCAAAGAAGAGCTTGTCCCCATATTGAAACAACATTTAGATTATTACAAGTCAAAATCAAAAACACTGCTTCCTGATTATAGTAAGGACGATATCAAGGACTTCTTAAATCACTTGATCTTTGCCGTCGACTGCCCTAATGAACAAGAATTGGGTGAAATAATCAAGGAAGAAATAGGAAAAGAATTTGATTTCCATAACACAGATAATATTTACAATAGATTCATAATAGCAATGCTCGAATGGCTTCAAGGAAAAGAGAGAGGAAGGTTCATATCTGATAAAGAAGGAAGACAATTTTTCAAAGAAGCTAAAAGGGGCATCCCAGTTCTATTCAATATCAAGAGTCCTATAGAGTCATTTACAGGAAGAGCCAAAGAACTGGACATTTTACACAAATTGCTGAAAGAGCCTACTGGTACAACCAAAGCCGTTTGTATATCTGGTATAGGAGGGGTGGGGAAGAGTGAAGTGGCCAGAAAGTACATTACTGAATTCAGAATGGACTACAACAATAATGTTGTGTGGTTTAAGGTATGCAGAATCATACCAAGCATTGGATGCAGGTTTCCGCTCACTAGCAAGCGACAAACTTGGCATAGCTACAAAGAATGCCAATGGAGATGAAAAGGGATTGATGTTTATAATTGAAGAGGTGTATAGAGCCTTTTCAAACAGAAGATGTCTTATGATATTTGATAATGCTCAACATTACCGAAGCAATAATGAATTTGATGAAGGTATTGATAAATTTTTACCTTCATTTTCTGATGTTTCTAGACCATATATTCTCATCACATCACGTAACAAAAAATGGCCCACAACCATCCATGTTCTATCGCTTGATATGTTTGAAAAAGAGGAAGCACTGCAATTCATTTCAAAAGTTCTCAAAACAAATATTGATGAAAGTTCAGCCTTAGCAGATGGGATGCATTGTTATCCTCTAGCATTACAGCAAGCAGTTTCATACATCAAAGTTCAAAATATGAATTTACAAAACATAGGTTCACATTTCAATATCACTCGTTACCTCGATCACCTTAAAGAAAAAGGAAAGTACGTCCTTAACTTTTCATTTCCTGAAGACAGCGATATCCAGTACACCAAGACTGTTTATGTTACTTGGAATGCTACTTTGGATTTTATTAGAAGATCTAAAAATGGCACCAAAGCATTGAAAATTATGAATATTTTGTCATTTATGGCCTCTGATGATATACCTACGGATTTATTTTTAAATTTGGTCAATGACTATGACGTTTTATCATCTGCACTGGATATATTAAAACAGTACTCAATGATTACCGTTCATCATAGATTTATGTCTTTAGAAGAGCATGTCATGTTTATCAGTGTGCATGGACTTGTGCAAGAAGTAATTAGATTGAAGTTGAAGGAAGAAAATAAAAATAATTTGGTACTAGAAGAAGCCTTAATGATTTTTACAAAAAGGGAAAATGTGAATAATAAAACTTTAAATCACGCAATATCTGTATGGAATTATTCTTGTGAACCTGGACTCCTTTCAGATGATAAAAAAACATATTGTCCTTTGGTTTCAGCCTATATCAGTATGGAGCTTTTAAAAAACCTTCAATATACAGAGACGTATTCATTTGGAAAAAAAGCTATAAAATTCTGTTATTCATTGCCAATGGATAATAAGGCTGTCCAAGAGTGTTTGGTGATTTTAAGACGAAATGAAGCAGTGGTCTTACAAGCATTAGGTAAGTATAACAATGCAATAGAAACTTTGCGTGAAGCACTTTTATCCAGTGAATGCTTGTATGGTAACAGTAATCCAAACACATTAATTATTAAACACCAGTTGGCCGATGTCTTTTTGAAGCTAGGTAACTACAATGAAGCAATAAAACTCACAACTGAATTATGTGAGAATCATCCTCCATCTTTCCTTAATAAAGTGACGCTTGCCAAGGTGCTCCAAGCTCAAGGAAAAGATGATATAGCATCAGATATACTGAAAGAAGTAGAAAAGTGCATAAGCCAAATAGACGGTACAGATTCTAAAGAATTATTAGCACAGGTACTTCTTCTCGAAGGTAAGCATGAAGATTTATTACGCCTTTATCAATCATTCGATTATAGCAAGGAGAGTGCCTCAATAAAAACCCACAAAAATTTGGATAAAAAATATCTATTAGCTCAACTATATTTAGATCAGAAGAAATATTCTGAAGCTTTAAAAGAGTATGAAGAAGTATTAGACATAGGAAGGAATCTTTATGGTGAAAATAATCCTGAAACATTGCACTGTCAGCACATTATAGCTGAACTCCTCAGAAAGCAATGTAAGTTTGATAAAGCACTAAAACTGTTTGAGGAAACTTATAAGAAACAAAAAACTGTATTAGGAAAAGATCACCCTGACACCTTGAATAGCCTCTTTGGAAAGGCAATTACTCTTGAAGACCAAGGGAAGTTGAAAGATTCCTTAAGGATTTACCAGGAAGTGTTGAAGAAGAGAAGATCTAAGTTTGGAAATGATCATCCTTGTTCTCTAGAAGCAAGTACTAGTATTGGTGACATATTTCACAAAATGGGAGATTATGATAAGGCACTCGAAAAGTATAATGAAGTTCTAAACATAAAGAAGAAAGCAAAGAAGAAAGCTGATAGCCTGGCTATAATGATCAAAATTGGAAAGGTATATTTTGATAAAAGGGAGATTAATATTGCATTACCAATTTTCAAAGATGCAATAAAAGCCATGGAAGACAGTCATTCTGATTATTTGTCTGTTAGTACAAATATAGCAGAAATATACCTAGAGCAAGAGAAGTATGATTTAGCACTTGATCATTTTCAAAATATATTTAAGATTAAAAAAAAAAAATTAGGTGAGGAACATCCAGATTGTTTACTTACAAAATATCAACTAGCTAGAATACTTTTTCTTAAAAACGAATTTAACAAGTCTCTGAAAATGTATCATGAATTATTGAGAAAAACGAATGTTATTCTTGGAAAAGATAACTCCACTATCAATAAATCCACTATCATTGAATGTGAGGAATGAAATTTTTGCATTGTTATCTTATCAAGAAAAATTTGATGAAGCTTTTCAAGAATGCCAAGCAGCCATGGAAATTCAAAAGCTTTGTCCTGAAAAAAACAATAAAATATCTACAACTACTAAAAAAATCCTTGCTGACATTTTAACGGGTCAAAACAAACACAAAGAAGTTTTGAAGCTTTTGAGTGAAATACTAGAAAGCGAGACATCTGTTCCAGAAAAGAATTTACTTACCATTGCCAAGACAAAAACTGAAATTGCAAAAACTCTTATCAGACTTAATAAACCTCAGAGAGCCATTAAATTCTTTCGAGAATCGTTTCTCACTTTTGAATCTCTTTTAGGAATAGAAAATCCTGAAACTGCTGAGCTATATGATGTTTTACAATATCTATTATCAGTTGAGGAGCTATTTACAGCTGTTAAACAAAACAAAAGTACTGGATTTATTAAAGAATTAGTCACTTCTGGTTATGATTTTGAAACCCAGGATGATGAAGGTAGAACTTTATTGCATCATGCCGTTAACCAAGGCTATATCGAGACTATTCGGTATTTGCTATCCATTGGAGTGGATTTTACTCAGGTAACTGAAAAAGGAAACTCCTGTTTACATATTGCAGTTCTTAAAGGAAAGAAGGATATAGTCAAAGTCCTTCTGCAACATTCATCTCAATCTAGGTCTAATGAGTTGATTGATATCCAAACGGTTCTTGGAGGAATGGCAGCTCTCCATGTGGCAGCCGTAAATAGCAATGTTGACATAGTCATGGATTTGCTCAAGTATGGTGCCAAATACAATATTCCTAATAATGATAAAAATAGACCCATAGATCTTGCAAAAGATGAAGAAGTGAAATTAATACTAGATTTGGTCGATATTAATTTCAAACTCATCGGTTGTGGTGGTTTACTCTTCGATGAATTGAAATTATTGGAGGAGGAAATTCTGATGGCTGTGATAAATGCTCATAATGAAAATGGAAAAACTTTGTTACAAGTTGCCATAGACAAGATGGACACTGTGTCCGCTGAAGGATTATCAGACATTCTTCAGAAAATGAAAGTTGTTTGAGATTAATTCACAAATCTATATTTTTTTCATTAATAATATTTGAGAGACATAGACAGCATTTAGCCAAAGGAAACCACTTTTGAGTTTATTCAATATGTGTATAATATGAGTTGGTTCCGTTTTGTATTTTCCATTTCATATTTTTTATGTATAAATTATAGATATATTTTAATAAACAACGTAGTATATCAATGTTTTGTTATTTTTACATTATTTTCATGTTTCCATGTTTTACGTTCTTCGTAAATTTATTGGTAAAGAAACTTTTTATGTGGGATTAGAATAAGTATGTAGTTTAACAAATTAACTTTTTATCTGTCTATTTTTCACCCAACTAAGGCTTAACCTAAAAAACTACTATAAAATAAATTATTTTAAATAACTGAAACTAGTAACATCATGTATAGAATTGATGAGGATGCAACACCATAGAGAAAGCAGTTACTAAAAACCAAAAAACTATAAATAGAGAAAAGCAATAGGAAAAACAAGAAAATAGAACCAAAAATATATTTTAAAACAAAATGAAATCTATAATTCATATATATTTGTATATATATATATATATATAAATATATATATATATATATATATATATATATATATATATATATATATATATATATATATATATATATATATATCTCTTATTATATTTTTTAGCTAATAATATAATCTCGGAAGATCACTTCATACTGTTGGGATACTTCCAAAAGAAATAATAGGTTGTTAAATAATAAACGAATTTATAAGAATATTAATATATTAAATTTATCAATGCACTACCTATCATAAGAATATTAATATATGAAATTTAGATTTATAATTATTTTACCTCAGGTATGGGTTACTGACAGTCAGACAGACTAACATTAACTACACTAAACACTGTTTGATTTTAAAATAATGTCAAGAACGAATTGGCAAGCTAACCTTTTTTCTATAACCACTGTTTCTTCTTTTGTGGTACTGCATTCATTTTTCTTCAAACACTTTCCAATGTTCTGCAACACAACTTCCAAAATGGTGACACTTTCATCTAGGGGTGCCCAGAAGGGGGTTTCATAGTTGTACCATCTAAGTTTTTGAGGAGGACACCTTTAACTTTTTTTTTTTAATTTTTAACTTTTGAGGGGGGCAAATTTTGACAGAGTTATAAATTTTGCAGAGTGAAAACCTTCAAAATGAAGAATTAGATGGAAAACATTGAACAGACACAACTAAAAAATAAACCCGTGTAATTGTTTATTTGTTACGATTTTTGTAATTATACTTACGCTGGCACTGTTTTTAAGAAGACCTGGATAACACAATATTTGGAGAGGGGAGATTGATTTATGTGCCATCGACTTTAGGCACCTCTGCTTTCATCTACTCAACTCGACCTTTCCGGGACATCCTCTCTCTTGTAACTCCAAACAACAAGTGACTGCCAAAAAAAAAATCTTTTATTCCTCCCCTCATTGGGATTTTTCTTTTTGGGGAAATTCCAGAGCAGCCATTTTCTGTTTCTGGAGATAGTGAAACTGTTTTTCAAATTCAAACATCCCCTGACAGCAGAACTAGATTAACTTGTCTTTTAACTGTTCAGAATTAATTTACAAAACAATTTTTACCAACTTTCAATAATGGTGTATATTACAATGTGTATATATATATATAAAGGTAACTTATTAATTATTCAATAAACTAATAAATGTTTATTGCTTCTGTGTTTATTCAACGTTTCGATCCAGGTTTTTTTTTTTTTTTAAGTTAACAATGGAATCCTATTCAAAGTTTTAAAATATATATAAAAAAGGTCACTTATTAATTATTCAGAAAACTAATAAATGTTTATTGCTTCTGTGTTTATTCGACGTTTCGATCCAGGTTTTTTTTTTTAAAGTTAACAACGGGATCCTCTACAAAGTTTTAAAATAGAGCTTTGATACCAGCACCGTCCACCAGCACATATATTAAGCTACTTTATTAAGAGTAGCTTAATATATGTGCTGGTGGACGGTCCTGAGACTGTCGGTGTGTCCCTGGCCTGAGGTATCGAAGCTCTATTTTAAAACTTTGAATAGGATTCCATTGTTAACTTTTAAAAGAAACCGGGATCGAAAGGTCGAATAAACACAGGAGCAATGAACATTTAGTAGTTTATTGAATGATTAATAAGTGACCTTATCCCAATTAAATAATTATGTTTAAATTTAATACTCAAAGATCTATTAAAGAAAAGTTGTACATTGATATATATTCTTCGAGCATGATATTGGTCGAATCACCTCCTTTTACAAACATTTGGTTAATAAGAAACAGTACTTCTTTACATAGTACTAAATCCAAGATCCTTCATGGAGTGGTGCAGGTTTTTTTATATATTTTTTCTTTCCATTACCTATATATTTTATATACAGTAAGGAAAAGTATTGTGATTTAGGAATCTGAGTCTTAAACAGAAATCCCCTTAGTCAAAAAAACTGACTCACACAAAATGGTCTGTTTGTGTAAATATGTGTGTTCCGCGGGACATGGGTGGAGGTCTCAATGCGGTCTGCGTGCCAAAAAAAAATGGCGCCTGATCTATTGCATAGGTGAGAAATCCTTTTATCATTAGTGTTAAGCAGTGCTAAAGGAGGCCACAACAATTCTATATATTTTAAGGCTGCTGTTTTTATTTATCAGTAAATACACACACCCACATACATACATCCAACTTAATTCTAGTAATTTCCAAATTTTCGCTACTTAAATAATTAAATATTAATTCATTTTATCGCTATATTACGTTATTTATTTTTACATTCGTTTTGCACGGATTTTACGATAGTTACATATCAGTTGACTTCTTTTTTTGAGCAGAATAAGAATAAAATATTTACTATTATATTGGATCAGTTCTAATGTATCATAAAGTAAAAAAAAAACTCCCAGTAAAATAGTCTAAGTAAATTTCTGTTATGAAAAATAAATTAGATTCTTCTTTAGTGTCCTTTAAAACTCTTAAATACGAATTTTTATAGAAATAAAAAATCGTTAAATTTAACATTTGATTTTCTTACAGGATATTTTTTTCCGGTCGATAATTAATACATTCATAACTTCTCTGGATTTCAAATTCTACGCTAGCACAATCCTTGGAAAGCTCAATTACTGCTCTTATAACCAGCAGCGATAACTTTTAGATTTCATTACTTTTTAAACTAGAAATTTTTTATTTATTTGTCTAGAACTATTACATTCTGTCACAATCAAGGACATTTATAAGAGTTTTCAGAGAACACACTCACACTCTATTTACAATAAATAATACAGAAACTAATAATAATAAAAATAAAACTAGAAATTAAGAAAATCTTTTCATATTTTTTTTTTAACACCACATAAAAAAAATATATATATATTTATCAAAAAAAAATAAAAATATTTTTTAAATTTAGGTTAATATATTGATTACAATCGGAATAGAAAATATATGTTTTTCATATTTCCTAAAAATTTATCAAAAATGATTTAGGGTTCAATTTGAAAATAAACGACCCTTATGACGTGATTAGAAATATTAGATAAATTAACCATTAAGTAGATAGATAGAAAGAAAGCTTCATTTCATATACATTTTACATACTATATATATAAACTGCTCCAATCTTTGCCATTTAGTATGTTTATAAGTTCATTGCGGTTTATGATTTTTTCCTTAAAATATTTGATTCTATACTCCTGCATTGATTCTATAACAGCGGCGTAGTGGTATACATCTTCTACTTCATTTAAATTACAAAAGCTACACAATCTTTGTTGCTCACTCCCACTAGCGGATCCAAGATTTAATTTAGGGGGGGCTTCAGCCCGAAAGATTTTTTTTCTTGTACATAACGATAATTAATTTTAAAAAAAGAAGAAAGTAATGAACTACCTATATGAAATGGTGTTTAAGTAATTCTTGAAGTCCTATTAAATGTAATTACACGAACAATGATACTTTAAGAGATAGTTTTTAATATTTTTTTCTATAAAACATGTTTATATTTTACGGTTTGGGAGGGGAGGACTTATATCCCGTATATCCGCCTGTGCTCACACCTCATAACACTATTGTTTAGAAATAATAATTATAATTTAAATAAAACGCATTTTATTTACATCTGATATGTATGCCTTTCACCTAAGTCGCTGTTTAAATAATTTTAAATGTCATGGAATCTAGACACTCTAGCTTTTCCCATCATATCCGCTTTAAAATTATTTTCTAATTTACTTAAAATATGGGAAATTATTTTATCACTTGTGTATTCTATTGCGATATTAATTATATTGATATTAATATTTATCATACCAGACTGAAACGACAAGAAACCGCTCGACGTTTCCGATTACTTCAGCACTTACTAGACAAACGCTCTAAACTTCCAATTAATTACAAAAGACTCATATACATGACTATAATAAGGCTTATTTGGACTTACGGAGTTGAGCTATGGGGCTCCACTAAACCATCGAATTCCTCTCGTATCCAATCCTTACAATCCAAAATCCTTCGTAAAATCCTCAATGCTCCCTACTTTATTACAAATAAAACCATCCATAATGACCTTAATGTTTCTTATGTTTCAGATCTGGCCCAATCCAGATACCTATCCTTCCATAATAAACTTCAGAATCATCCCAACCCTCTCGTTTCTAACCTTGCTTCCTCTTCAATTCCTGATAACCCTCCGAGGCGTCTGAAAAGAAGATGGCCCCGTGATCTCCTAATGTAGTCATATCATTAGAGTGCTACCATTGGGTAGTTACTCAGCAAGTGTATTCATGTCATTATATCAATTATGTCCAAATTTACTTGATGTATTTATGTAATACAGTTGTAAATGTCATAAAGAAAAAAAAAATATATATATATATAATATTATAATTATGAATTTCAGGAAACTAGAAAGGGTTAACTTATGGATGGGTATAGATTATTATATTTATAAACTGATAACTTACTAAATAAAAGTATTAAGCCTTTGCATGGAAACATTGCTGAATGGAACTTAGAAATATAAGGTTTGTGCGAAGTATTCGCTATATAAATATATAGTATTTAATATAAATTATAATATAATTATCATAGTCTAAATGCTATAAAAAATTAAGTGGGAGGGGGGATAAAATTAATTAAATGGCTTTTATTTCGCTGAGTATTGTTCCCTATTGGTGTAAGTTACTCGTGGTGGGGGTAGACCTACCCTCAGTCTGCTTCAGGCTTTTGGGGTGGAAGTTAGTATCGAAGCTAGAGCTAGCTTTGTACCAGTACGTAATAAAATTCATCATTAATTATCATTTAAAACGTTTATCTAATAACATTATTTAAAAATATATACAAACAATTTTGCTATATTTTATTATATACTATTTAATTTCTCACATCTCTTTTAATTTTATAAAAATATCAACGTTATTTTAAAAAATAATTTAATACTTTTTTCGGATTTGTTTAATATTTTAATCAAATTAATGATTAATATATATTAATTATACAAATTTAATGTAAATTATGTACCCAATTTTGTTGTATTTTTCTATATATAATAAAGATTCAATATTTCAGTTCACTCAAATATTTTAAAATATCGACGCTATTTTAGAAAATAAATTAATAATATTTCGGAATTGATTTATAACTCATATAAATTAAATTTGAGAATTCTTGAAATTTATAAATCCATAGTCATTTTTTTGTCCATAGGACCAAATAACAACGAAAATAAACATTTGCTGAATTATCTTTTTTTTTATTTGGTGGATCTATCTGTTAATTAATTTAATGTAGGTTTCGATTAATTTAGTCAGGTATTTTTAGATTACTTAAATGTTTTATTCTAAAAATAATTTAATGTTTCATTGCGCATCTCATTTTTTTTTCTTATTATAAATATAAAAAATATTTGTAATCACTTTAAATAGGATAGTGGTATCTATTTTTTTTTTTAATACTGTAAGATTTTCATTCTTTGAAATATGTTTTATTTTTACTAATATCGATTTATTTTTATCTTCACTTGTATTTATTTTTATTTGTTGTATTTATTATTTTATTTTTATTTATTGTATATAAAGTGTAAACGAACTCCTACATCACTATGTCCTTAGTTGTGACAAGTGTGGTATTATTCAATAAAGAAATTTAAAAAAAAAATAAAATAACCTCTAATACACTCCTCAATTTTTTTTTTCAATCTACGTACTTCTATAATTTATATGATTTTTTAAATTCATATTATATTTATTTAATCGTTTTAAATAACATGTGTAAATATTATTAAAATATACGTTACAATATTGCTCATCTATTTTTTTTTTTAATATATCTTTGATAACTATGTACAAACTTATATTTATTTATTAGTTATTCATTCATTGTAATAAATCTTAGAGCCAGAAATATTTTTTATTTGCACACAGTACGATATACAATTAATATTTTTATGTACGCCATTTCTTAAGGGACTTTTTCCAATAAAAATTCAATTTTTCTATTCTATTTTATTATGTATTATTCTATTAAGACATGGCTGCTTTGTAAGCTTTTTTATATATCTATATAATATATTTATATATTTAATTATAGAGCTCGCCAACATCAATGACAAAAAAAATCCTCCCATAAAATTTGTATTAAAACATTTAGCTGATTATTATTTTTCTACTCTAGATTTATTCTGTATTGTACTAACAATTGATCTGTCCGTGAAATGGGCCATAAAATCCAAAAAAATGTTTATCCTTTAACTTTTACAAAAAAATTGACCAGTATAATCTCTAACTCAAGAATGTCTTATTAAGAATAAAAATCGAACAAAACCTCTGGGGAAAAAAATGAATAAATAAGAAAGAAACGGGTGACATAAAAAGCGAACTCACGAACCACGGTAATTTATTCCAGCTGAATAATTCTATACCATTTTTAGATTCTGCTGTAATAAAAATAAAAATTGTTAGTTAATATATAAGGTAGATCTAACATTTACGAAATCGATCGTATAAAATATAATTTGCCATATTTTTTTTTTTTGCATTTTAACTTGCCGATAAAAAAAAATTGTTTTCGTCATGACTTTTCTCCTTTTTTTTCTGGGAGAAGTATTACAGTGTTTTTCCTATAATTTGACCTTTATACATTATAATTTAAGATATCATTTTTTTTTTAATTTATTTTATTTAGACATATAATATTCTGTCTCATATATTACATATATGAAAATTAAAATGGTTTGAACGAGAAGACTGTACGGTTTTTTTTTGTCGGTACGCCATAACTTCGTCAATTCTTCATCAAATCCAAGGATTGGCTACTCATTTTGAAGATATTCTTCTATTTCACATGCGAAAAATAGTTCTATCTCCCCGAAATTTCTGGAAAAAACGTTATGAAAGAAAAGAAACTTTACTTGCGAATAACTAAAAAAGTATGCTTTTTCTTTCTTGATGGAACCCATAATAATTAGAAAAATCACCAAATTACCTACAAAACAAAAAAAACGTAAAAATCTATTAGAGATATGTATAATTAAAAAATTTGTATTGACGGAAGGAGTAAAGTGTGTTGAAATATTTTTTTTAAGGAGAAACAGAGTTGAGATTTGTATTTCACAGCTCGAAAGATCCACGAATACGAACTTTCATTGCGATCGAAAAATAATTATTTTTTTCTACAAATTTGAACTAAGGCTTTAATTTTATCCACGTAAAAATCGGACAATTATTAACAAAGATACAGTCGATTAGTTTTGATATACTTAATTTCTTCCTGTTTAAAGATATTGCATTTAGGAATAGAATAGTCTACTACACTTTTTTTTTCCTGGCTGATATATTAACTTTATTATTTCTTAAAGACATTTGGTTGTTCTTAAATTTTATTTTTTTACTTTCTCTTACGTATATAAGTAATATATAGTAAGGGTAAGTATTCCGATAGAGAAAATTTTTGAATCCGTGTTTTCAACGGAAATACACGTTTTGAGGTACCCTGAGTCGAAATGACCTAGTCCCGAAAAATGGTCTGTGTGTTTGTATGTAAGCAGTCTAGCTCAAAAACGAAACTGATATTACTTATTTAAGATAGGTATATACCTTAGATGTTAGATGCCGGAAGTGCCACTTTGTATCAACGCTGAAACATATTTTCACAAAAACGGCTCTAACGATTTTGATTAAACTCGGCTTATCATTATATAATTAAGTGGTCTTTAATATCAATTAGGACTTATCCCCAATGATGTCACTTTACAGGGCTTAAATGCCAAATGTCCTTATACGTCTTCCTCTAAAGTACCTATACCATGGTTTATTTTAAAAAGTTAATCATTTTACATTATTCGGAGTTACGAAAAAATGCTAAACACAACTTTTGAAAAAATTTGTTTTGTTAATAAAGGAGAAAAAAAAAAAAAATGTAGAAAAACCTGCGTTGCTATAGACTGTAGCGCCTAAACGGATATACCGATTTCAATGAAACTTGGCCAAAGTCTTCTTCTTGGTGCCCTTTAAATTTATCTATATAACATACTTCAACGAAAAGAAGCTGGAAAAGAAGTTACGAGGGTTGGTAAAATTTAATTCCGAATAACTCAAAAAGTATACACTTTTTTGTCAATATTATATGGTTTTTTAAAAGTTTATGGAATTTCCTAAAAAAACAAAAAAAATGCGATAAAATCGGACAATTAAGAGGAAACATATGGTTTCTAGTTTTTTCCCCTGAAGAGGCGAAAATTAGTATACATTTAAAATATACTTTTTTAATTGTTGAGACTAAAAAAACTTTTTTTCTACAGATATTTAATAAAGTATCTAAATTTATACCTTTATTCTCAGTTATATATTTCAGCACTACAATCACCACCTCCGTAATCAACTTACTCACTGTCTGTATAGATAACTTTTTCAACTAAAAAATCACTAAATTGACATTACTCAAAAATTTTGAAATTGGAGTTAGTCATTCTGTGGTTTATAAAAGCAAAGATAGTTGTGTGGTTTATAAAATCAGATGGAGTGACTAGATTTTTATTGCCTGTCGTCGATATATTAAATAGACATTTTGTAATAATAATGGTCTTAATGACTTGTTATTTGTAAGCTTTAAGCTTTAGCTCCGTTTAAAATGCACTTCAAAAAATTTTATAATTGCCCACCATTGCCAGAAAATAATTTCTATTCAAAGTAGATCGGTAAGTGAAAGTTGTGTGTTGCGCGCACCAGATTTTTGTATTTGTTCATGAGAGCCAATGTTCCTTAACTTTGAGCTGTTAAAATTTGCTTCTGAGTTACTAAATCTACAACTGGGAGGTAAAGGACACCATTTCACATTTTGTTTTATTATTTTCAATAATGAACCTTTGTAATTGCCCAAGAAATTCAAAAACTTAATAACCCTCTCCCCTTCAATATTTAAGGTTTACGTCACAGGAAACATAGAACTCAAAAATCGAATAAAAAACTGGTCGTCCACCGTCCGACGTCCACGGATTTACTCCGAGACTACTGGACCCATTTTTTCAAATTTGGAATAAAAGTTAGAGGTCACACGAGGTCAGTACAACCTTGATATTACTATCCGAAAACTTAACCATCTATCTCAAAATCTGAGATTTTACGTTTCAGGTGTATTCGAACTCAAAAAGTACATTTATTTGCTGATGTTGTATTTGGTTATTTAGAAGTTTACGAAATTTCCTCAAAAAAATGCAATTGAAGGAAATGTATGGTGTTCTAAATATTTTTAATGTTTTCTATTACAAATTTTATATCCTTTTAATTTTTTAAAGTGTTACATCAATCGAAGCTATGTTGGATATTTTTATCAGCAAATTACTAATGATGAAAAAAAATTGATTAGTTAATGAAGGAGAAAAAAAAAAAAAAAATTTTGAAAAATCTGCGTTGCTATAGACTGTAGCGCCTAAACGAATATACCGATTTCAATGAAACTTCGCTAAATTTATTTTTTTTTATAATTTAGAAAATCTAATGACAGAGGCATTAATTTGTCTTTATTGCTTTTATTATTTTTCCAGTCAGCGTTTAAATATAGGTCTTAGCAAAACAATTTGTATAAATATTTTTGTCTATTATGTCTAATGGAATATTGTAACCGACCAAGGAAAAAATATTAATTCCTTCCTTACATAATAAATAGGACCATTGCATCCCAAACTCTTCAATCACACATCACAAGCCTTGAAGAATGGTGTTAAAACTGAAGGATTAAAATAAATTCTAATAAATCTCATCAAATCACCTTTACCCTTCGACGTAAACCTATGACCTCATGTCCCACAGTATCTTTTAATAATACCCCACTTATTCCTGTTGAACAAATCCGATACCTTGGACTTCATTTGAACAAACGTCTAACTTGGAATCCTCATACCAGACTGAAACGACACGAAACCGCTCGACGTTTCCGACTACTCCAACACTTACTAGACAAACGCTCTAAACTTCCCCTTAATTACAAAAGACTCATATACTTGACTATAATAAGACCTATTTGGACTTACGGAGTTGAGCTATGGGGCTCCACTAAACCATCGAATTCCTCTCGCATCCAATCCTTACAATCCAAAATCCTTCGTAAAATCCTCAATGCTCCCTACTTTGTCACTAATAAAATAATCCATAAAGACCTCAATGTTCCATATGTTTCCGATTTGGCCAAATCCAGATACCTATCCTTCCATAATAAACTTCATAATCCATCCGAATCCTCTTGTTTCTAACCTTGCTTCCTCTTCGATTCCTGATAACCCTCCGAGGCGTCTGAAAAGAAGATGGCCTCGTGATCTTCTCATGTAGACAAATTATTAGAGTGCTACCAGTGGGTAGTTTCTCAACAAGCGTGTTTCATGTAATAATATTTCTCTGTACAAATTTATTAGATGTATTCGTATTAATACAGTTGTAAATATCATAATAAAAGTTTTAAAAAAAATAAAATAAATAGGAACTACTTATTTCCATATTGTTTTGTTATTACTTAAATAAACAAAATTTTCTGTGAATTATTGGTTCGGGCCAACTAGTATTTTTTATTATGGCTAAGATGAAAAATATAAATCAAATTACTTGAGATGTTTCGTTTCATTTCATATTGTACTTATATAAAGTGGAGTTATACCGTAAGAGCTATACTTGGATTTATTGTATGAAGTAATTTCTTTCAAAAGCACTTCGTTAAAATTACCTCTATACACGCCCATCTCTTTCTGTGGTGCGGAAGAGAAGAATTCTGCCAGTTTAGAGAACGAATAAGAACAACTTTTTTTTTTTTTTTCCTATTCTCGGATGATTGCTTTCTTCCTTTGATCCTTTTGATTCGGAAAAGAGGAGTAAATCTCACGCCATTCTCAGACCCCAACCCCGCTTTCGGTTTCCAGGCAAGTAGCCCTGAATGGAGTGTCGCCCGAGATACAACGCAACTTCTTATCTGAGCATAAGAGATGTAATTCCTTTGAATCGCTCTCATTCCACTTTCTTCAATCTACGAAGAGGAGTCTCTTCAACCGGCAATTATTTATCGCATTCAGGCCAGTCCATTGTATAGTTCTCTCGAAAGGGGTCCATCAGTCTAAGTAAGTTTCAGAAATCTCGAGGTATTAACTTCAGGTATAATCGTTACCGAGTAAAATGGGAGCCATGTCTTGAATATACAAGATAAGTCAAGGGGCCAAAAGGAAGGTTTCAATGACAGGTTAATGGAGAAAATTAAGTTATGCAAGTTATTTTTAAACTTGCATAACTTAAAAAACGCTGAACATTATTACACAATAGTGTATTATTTCCAAACAATTATATATCTAAAGTAACTTAAGATATGAATTATAGTCGGATAATAGATCATGAAATACACTTAAATGACTTAAAACAGCTTCTTTTTATTCCATTTATTCAAAAACGTTTCGGTCCCTGATCAATCAAGTAAGTTTGCTAAGAAAAATAACATTATTTTAGTAACACTTTCAAACATCGCAAACTAAAACAAAGGAATTAACCTTTCCAAGAGAACATATCAAAAATATCTAGAACAACACATCTTTGCTCCAAATTGTCTGGTTACAACGATCTTTTATGGTTTTTTTGTTTTGTTTTTTTTGAGGGGGGGGGGGAGAATTCTTGAACTTTTAAATAGATATATGCAATAAAAACAAAAGTTATTGGAAAATCTAATTTTACCACCCCTCCCCGTTGAACCTCGTTGAAGTATAAAAATGTGTTTTTCGGGCTCTGAAACGTATAAATCCCTTCGAAAACCGCATATCGGAAATTTGACCAGATCGCAATACTTTCCTTACCTAGTATAGGTAGGAAAGTATTAAATTAAAACATGTGTAGAAAATAGAATAAGCTGTATCATCGTTAATACTGGTTCGATTTTCCCAAAATTCCTTCTCATACAGTATTACATCTACTTATTTCTATATATATTTTTTATTACTGTTCAATATATTAACCGAATCATTCTGATAAAGTTTAATCAACCGAACGGATCATTTTATCTGATTAATTTGTTCAAACTACTTTCTTAATTAAATGTAAACATTAACATTCATATTAAATGTTGTTTAAATTGATTTCGTTGAGGATTAAGGCAGACTCTGCATCTTTCTTCAACAGCAACAGTGGCAAAACGGCACTGGTATTAATTATTGTTTCACGAGATTCAATTATCCTTCTTCGTAAGGAATTAAGGTCATTGACCGGACTTGCTCAATCATATCCAATATCCCAACCAGTGGCTTGGCCTGCGCGCTCTCCAGACCTGACAACACTGGATTTTTTTGTTTGATGTGACATTAAACAAAAAGTCGAAGCAAGTCAGGTTTTTCATTTTTTTTTTTCATAATACGTGGTTATATTTCGTAGCTGTATATATATTATAATTTTAAAAAACATACCATATTGTTATAGTTTAAGCAATTATTTTAGATCACTCGCAATAACAAATATGATCATTGAAAAAAAAAAAAATTCCATTTAACCCCGAAATAGCACCTCCCTTCGTAGATTCTCCAGTGCTTCTTATGTTCTTATATCTTTTGCTTCGCGGCTATACTGACTTGCCTCGCATTCATGGGATTGGTGAGAGAGCAGCATTATTTAAATATATTATTACCTCTTTTGATTTTAATTAACTAATTTAAATTTCTTTATTCGCTCCTGCTAAACCTACAGATTATTATAATGCTTATACATTCCTATGTGTACCTCAATGTTATTTCTTCGCTTCTATCCTCTGCACTTAATAAGGTGTATTTACGCACTAATTGTAAATGCTTAATGTGCTATCATGCTAAGCAGTCAGCACAAATTTCGAAAGGATGGTAAATAGCCTGTCTGTGTTCAAATGAGCTAAAGTGTTATCGGTTATAGTAATGTTATGCCTGTACTGTAAATAAAGTTTGTTAGTTCTTAATTGATCTACTAACGTTTTGATTTTTTTTTTTTAAATGCCAAAGAGAAGTGAAAAAAACAGGTTTGCTGGATTATTTGGTTAAAAAGGCTTTATTAGAAAGCATGAATGAAGATTCAGATCCTAGCTGTATTTACATTTCTGTGGATATTTTATACAAACAGAGAACAAAGAATCAAACACATCAAAACCTTACAATAACCTTCTCCTTGCGTTTATGAATTTAGCAACATTTTACAGGACCCTAGGCTGCGTTAAAATCGAGATTGTTAGCGGCCATATTTAATACACATTTCGTAAATAATTTTCTTGGCTTTACGCATCTAAGCACTAGCGGATCTAGGATTTAATTTGGGGAGGGGCTTTAGCCCGAAAGCTATTATATATATATATATATATATATATATATATATATATATATAATATATATATATATATATATATATATATATAATATATATATATATATATATATATATATATATATATATATATATATATATATATTATATATATATATATATATATATATATATATTATATATATATATATATATATTATATATATATATATATATATATATATATATATATATATATTATATATATATATATATATATATATATATATATATATATATATTATATATATATATATATATATATATATATATATATATATATATATATATATATATATATATATATATATATAACGATGATTACTTTGGAAAAATAGAAAGAAACTAACTACCTATATGAAATGAAATTTAAGTGATTCAATGTTCAATTCAATGTCCAATTCAATGTAATTATACGAACAATAATTTATTATTTATTTATTTATCAACCCTGCCGTGCCTAGTAGGCAATACGGGTGTCTGCAATAGTAAGATGTTAGGCAGGTCAGCTCAACACCTCACTGCTGCAAATATATCTTGTTCTTCTGCTCTTTCTTCATTTTTTTTTCTCTTTCTTCATAATTGCTTTCCTCATCCGTTTCACGCCAATGGTATAGTACCTCTTCCTCCTCTTCTTAAATTAAAATGGGCTGGTCCCACCGCGACTTTCCACCCGTACACAAAATCTTTGTAGTACGGGTAGTTTCCCTCAGTGACTAACTGAGGAAAATCGTTCTCTGTGAGAATGTAGAGACCGGTTTTCCTCAGTAACTTAGCCCTTAGTTCTTCAAAGGCGGTGCAGTCCACTATGATGTGCTCAGCAGTCTCCGTAACACCACAGCTAGGGCATAGGGGGTCGATGTCCATCCCATGGCAATGAAGCTTTGCTCGAAAGCCCCCATGGCCTGTGAGAAATTGCGAGAGCCAATAGTCCGGGACGATCCACCTTGCTTCTAAACGTGACCGGACGTTGGGGAAGTACTTCCTAAAGGTAGATCCTTTGTGGGCTATCACCCACCGCCGGTTCCATTCCTCCAATGTGTCGTCCAGTATAATTTTTTTCCATTTGCAAGGATTCTTGTCAATTCTCAACTTAAGATGTTCCGGTAGACCTGCTGAGCCGTTTTTCTTAAACATGTGCTTCAAACAATAATAATACTTTGAGAGATAATTTTTTAATAATTTTCCATAAAACATGGTTAAATTTTACAATTCAGGGGGGGGGGGGAGTCAGCCCAAAAGTCCCCCTCCCCTACCATCCCGTTTATCCGCCTGTGCATATAAGAGGCTTACAATATTTAGCTCCTGTTGCATGAATACATCTTATATACTGCTGACATTAGAAACCATCTTAACACTAACATTATAACGTATACTGATGACGAAGGTTTTTTATCAGTTCATAATGACACATTGTGTTCCATATAGGTATGTATGTGTTTTTGTTTTTTTTTAATTTACTTAGCTATTATTTTTTTAAAATATTAATTATTGTATATACTTTTTGATTATTATTTAGTCATTTTACTTCTGGGTTTTTTTTCGTATTCTTTGCCTGAATGTAGTCTTATCTCTCTATAACCATTGTCCAAGTAACAGAATGTTATATAATCAATAAATAAAAAAAGGGCCAACAAAATTTTAAATCCTTACACATCACAAACCATATGTGTGATTCCAGAATCTGTTAATGTATGATGTGCTGGTTTCAGTCAGAATTATCTTCTGCATTGACAGAACGTTATGTTATTCGTATTTGAGATACTTTTGTTTTAGTAATTTTCTTTATATATTCAACAATGAGGATATTAGGCATATTCATTTAGACTCGTTGTTTTAATCAAAACTGATATTGTTTTTAATAAAAT
The DNA here is from genome assembly GCA_928085145.1 of Nezara viridula. Taxonomy (NCBI): domain Eukaryota; kingdom Metazoa; phylum Arthropoda; class Insecta; order Hemiptera; family Pentatomidae; genus Nezara; species Nezara viridula. The sequence goes on from OV725083.1 coordinate 21,474,082, forward strand.
TGAGGAATATATTAAATAAACTGAAATGTTGGATATCTCTAGTAGAAATATATGTTTACACAGTAACGGTGGAATTAGGATATTTCTTATATTGTGGGCGGTACCAGTCTTAAGTGGGCGTTCAGAATATTGTGTGCGTTATTCAGACACGAAACAAATCCTTACATTTCTATTTCACTCCATGAAGAAATTAAGTAGTAGAAGTTTTCAATTTTTTTATTTATATATAATCAGGTAAAAGGCAATATATGTATTTTTACCTAATAACAATCTAAAATTTAACTGGTGTGCCACTGTGCATTAATCAAAAAACAATAAAAAGTCAGACCATTTTAACCTGATTCTCGACTATTTATTATGAAGGTATGTTATACCTGACACAGATTTTTTTTTTTTAAATAGATTTCTTACTATAAAAAACTAAAAAGAATAATCGCCAAATTTCATAACAAGACATGAAAGACGCCCATCGGATTTATTGGGCGTCTCAATGCAGTCTGAGAATTGTTATGTTTAGAATTCGTAAATAAAAGTGACTGTTGGGTGTCCAAATTTTTATTTTTGTCACCACGACTTCGATAAAAAAATTTAAATATTTATTTATTCAGTAATACAACAACCTGTCATATGGACAATAATTATAGTGATGTATGAACGAATCCATATATACAGAAAATATACAATAAACAAGAGCAAAGTAACAAATAAATAATGAACAAAAAGTATATACAGTAAAGAATAAAATAACTTTAAGTAAATTAAAAACATAAAAACTCAGGCATACCTATATCCCTATAGGCATACCTATATCCCTCCAACTACAGAGGGACTTCAAAAGATCGCTACTCTCTCAACCGCGTCACTGATGTTAAAGTCAGTGGAGATTGAGCGCTCTCGTAAAATTAAATTAGTAAACAAATAAAAAACTTCTGCAAAGTAAGGACAGTATAGCTTCCTCACAGTTTTCATTGGCTAAAATATTAAAATAACTCTAAATAACTCTAATTGTATACAAGGTATACAATTTTTCGTATGGGAATAAAACCTCTGGGAGAAGCCGATTCGAAAATAAAGTTACCCTTCAACATTCAACAAAAGAGAGCCGTACTTGAAGATTCCATATTTGATTATCCTTATAATAAAATAAAAAATAAATAAAATGCTTACTGAACATGAATTTCAATTCAATGAATTTTGTTAGTGCAAAAGGTCTTAATAAAAATTTATTGTTTTATAAGAGTGCATAAAAACTCATTATTTCTTTATGCTTTATTAGTATGATTTTATATTTTATTGTCATCTGTTATTTTCCATAGTAGCAGACTACTTATATCAGCTGCAGACTACAAAATGTCACCTTTAATACAAATAGAATAAAAGTTGAAAATTTTTACATACCACCTTTTGCACTAATAGTAGTGATATACACTAGCGGATCCACACTTAATTTTGGGGGTGTGGCTTCAAATTACAAAAATTGTAATTACAAAACATATTCATGAAATTCAATAGTTCAATTGATTTTTTTTTTTTTTTTTTTTTTTTATTTCAATGGAATTTACAACTGTATTACATAGAGAATACAATAAGTAAATGAGAAATTTGTAACATGGCATGTACAACATGAAGAGAAACTACCCATTGGTAGAACTCAAATTAAAGTTCTATATTAGAAGATCCCGAGGCCATCTTCTTTTCAGACGCCTCGGAGGATTATCAGGGATCGAGGATGAAGCAAGGTTTGAAACGAGAGGATTCGGATGATTCTGCAGTTTGTTTCAATTGATTTTAAAATTTTATTCATCTCACTAAAAAATGTATCAATAAATCACTTTTTCTTTAAGTAAAAACAACAAACGACCCTGCTTACGTTTTTTTTTTCAAATTACGAATGATATTAAAGGTGCGTTTAGACATTTCACAAACCATGAGAAACACAATCAACTAATAGCGAAATTTCACTTGTTAGTGAAAACAAATGGAAAAAATAAAAAACATTTACTCCGTGGTTCAGACACCTTTTTATCTAATTATTAACATACGCCTGAAACTTCTTAAATAGTTTCCTCTCATCGTAACCTACAACTATTTTATTTACGAAAACTTTTGACATTGGTACTTTTTCAATCTGGAGAGGAGCTAACTTTTTCTATTTAATTAGGTACTAAAAACTCGTAAATACTCATTTGCTTTCTACTTGAATGGTAAGATAATTTGACAACAAAACCGAGAAAAAGATATTTGGCCGTTTGTCCTATATAACCTCGTTATTTTGAAAATTTGGGGGTGTCACGTCAAACGGCTCAATATTTTTGAAGGCCACGTTTTTTTCTCGATTTTGAGATGAAAATCATCTTACGATCTAAGTAGAAAGCAAATGAGAATTAACGAGTTTTTAGTATCTAATTAAATAGACAAAGTTTGCTCCCCTCCAGATTCAAAACGCCCCAATTCCAAGAGTTCCCGTAAATAAAATAGTTGTAAGTTACGATGAGACGAGACAATTTACGAAATTTCAGGCGGATGTTAATAATTCGATAAAAAGGTGTCTGTACTGCATTATGGCTTCTAGCAAATAAATACAGAAATTTAAATAAATTTGTTCTTAGAAGAGTCTTGAATTTCATTTGGGTATGAAAAGAAGCCCTTTCCCGCAATACTATTTCTAGTTAAAATATTCAAAGACGTGAAGTTCAATATTACAATAGTCTTTATTAGATATGAAAGCACACTCAGTTCTTCAATTTTTTAAAAATAAAAATAAAAGATCTCTCATTGTATTTAGTATAGCAAAAATGGGTAAATTTGGTCCATGAATGAATCCTATAATTATCTAAAGGAGAAAATAGCAGAATGTTTTCGCTGACAGGCTGAAAAAAAAATTATTAAATATTGGTAGTAATAATATATGTATATTTGCAAGTAGAGAAAGTAAAGATTTTATAATAACTAGTAGGCCCGTGCGAAAAATTCGCACAGCATATTGTTATCAAATGCCAAATTAATAAGAAAATAAAATAATGCAAGATATCAAAAGATAAATAAATCAATTGTTACTTTATCCATAAATAATCGACAAAGGAAACAAAATTAATTTAAATCTTCATTTTTGTTTGGAACCAACATATCTACAAATTCCAATAAGCTGTATATTTGCGAAAAATTGTCCGATTTCAATGATTTTTTTTTTCCTTATAATAGAACTATAATGGCTATAATAGAACTCTCCCAATGAGTTTTTTTTATTTCTATGAAAATTCGTATTTGAGGCTTTATAGAGGTGCGAAATACAAATCTCAACTCAGTTTTCCCTTAAAAAAATATTTGAACCCATTTTCGTCCTTCGGTCAGTACAAATTATTTCATTGTCGTACTGATAATATAGCTATATGCCAAATATATAGTTTTTTTTTCAAATAAAATGGGCTATAATAGAACTCTTCCAATGAATATTAATCGAAAATACGAAAAAATTAATAATAAAATGAAAAACAAAAAATATTGGAAAAATTTCTAATAGATTTCGATGATTTTTTTTTCCTTTTGTAGAAAATTAGTAACGTTTTATACAATCAAGGAAATGACCAAGGGAAAAATGTGTAATGTTTTAGTCATTCGCAAAAAAGTTTATTTTTTCTCATAACTTGTTTGCCTGAATTTTCGGGGTGATTGGAATATTTTTCCCGCCTGAAGGAGAAGGAAGCCTTCGAAATTGTTGGCGCAATCTTGAGATTTGGTGAAAAATCAACGATGATATGGCATACCGATCAAAAACGTCATCGATAAATAATATAAACTATTCCTGTCTCGATCATAGAGGCCTCAAGTCGACGAACGTGTATCCAATGACAGTACTACAATTAACTTCAGGTTGTGTGGATGCGAACCCCATCCCTTGCGTTATCTCGAAAATGGTACGTTTTTGGGCTTAAAAACGCAGGATCCGATAGTTCCGGGGGAACTATCCGGGTCTTGTTGTACGCATCAAAATCTTCAAGGTCCAATTTGTCCCGCATCGATATAAAGACCAACCACCGTTCCAGTATCGAAGCCTAGCAAAATGTTTGTATCGACTTTATTTATTTTAGAAAGAAAAACAAAAGCGGAGAATACGATTCGCTAACCCCACCGTGAAGTTCTGAATCCAACGGTACCCCATTCGTGGTATTTGAGCATGACAGGAGCTTATATTTGGTACTAAACCGATTTCGAGCCTTACTGTAATAATATATGTACGGATTAATATTTTTCAAATATAGTCGTAGCAGGTGACAGGAATTGACGAAAAACCAATGAATTTTAATTGTTGCGGTTCATTATGATTTTATAATTTTATTGATATTGTTTATTATGGAATAGGAAATAAACGTAAAATAGGTGGAAAACTTTAGAGCATAGAGAAAAAAAAATGTGTTTTCCATAGTTTTTGAAACACCTAAAAGCAGCTAAAATTGACAAAACGTTCAAAAATATCGAGGATTGGTTGCTATTTTGGAATTGTGTAGCAGCTTTGAGAGTGACAGAGCCCTCCGAGACGAGGTTGCTGGATATGACAGGGCTACTGTTATTGAACCCCGTTCATTTCCTCATGAAAATGGAAACAGCGTTATTTTTAAATCTCTCATGAACAGAAGCGGTGAAGATTATTCAAGCAATTGTATTACAGGGCTAATTTCTTATTGATAATTGCATTTTCATTGGTATACATAAATACACAAATAAAAGTGTTATTTTTGTCAGGTTGTCAAAGCCTGTTAAGACTCAGTTGTTGTCTGTATACTGGATGGATGAAGAAAAAAAAATTAAAATTAATGATATAAATATCGAACGATGGCGCATGATATTGTACTACTTTCGTCTTAAGGTTTATATATGCAAGCTTAAATAGACAACCACGTGAAAATCTCTTTATCAGCCAACATATGTTTTATTTATAAACTAGCTTTACCCGGCCACGCACTGCTGTGGCTTAGCCTGGTAAAATGAAAGAAAATAGAAAGCACATATGAGTAGATTAGTAGTAAAGGACATCTGTCATTTTTTAAAAGTTGGGAAACAAATTTGTCTGTAAAATGGCTTCAATTTAAACTAATTCTAATGGTTTTTTTTTCTCTTGATTCAAATTGAACATTCATAATCATCTAAGTGAATACGCCGTCATTCATAATCATCAGAAACAGTCTGAGTTGAACTTATAAAACTAAATTAAAAAATTAATAAAAAAAACGTATAATAGTATTGACCTACATGAGGAGAATCATATAAATTCTTCAAATGATAATTTCAATTACTGTAGTAATTATAAAACTTTCGATTAATCAATAAAAAAAAAAAATGCTTGCCGTCGTTCGGTAGTGAGGAAGCAAAAGGAAATGGCCTGTTCTGAAGAGAAAGCAGTCAATGTTCAAAACTCAATAACTCTGCAACGAACCGTTCGATTTCGATGATCATTCATATAAATATAGGTATTACCAGTCAAACAGTCAGACTTTAGCCAAGTTTCGTTAAAATCGATAAAGCCGTTTTGGCGTTACAGTTTATGGCGACACATTTTTTGCGGTTTTAAACAGAAAAACATTTACATTTTTATTTTTTTTACATATATAAAATTATCGTAAGACAGAAATACTATGCCAGAAACCTTCCCAGGAGTGTACGGAACAACTTCCCAAGTTTCATGGCGATCGGTTGAATGGTTTAGTAATGAACATACAGACAGACAGAAATTCATTTATATATATTTATAGATAATCAAAATCAAAACATTTATTATTTATGTATATAATTTATCTTAATCTAAGGAGTAAACTAAACTATTTATAACTAAACAATAAGAACTTACGCACTGAACTAAAGCTGATATAAAATTTACTAACTAATACAAAGAAGAATAAAGTACAAAAATACCAAAGACTTCGTCCATATACCGTATTAGAATCGATGGGTTTATTTTATTTTTAAATTTCTTCTCAAAGCTATTATATTATTTATTTTTGGTTCTTTTATTTCAGAGAATGTTACCTTCTTTCTGACATTTCGCCCACACTTTCCAGAGAGAGTTTTTCTGAGGATCAAATACCCAGTTTTTGTCATGTTGTTTCATAAGAAGTTGGAGGGTAAAAATAAAATACGAACCTCATCGTCAATTCACGGGGATGGAAAGTTGTTTTGAGAAGCTGACAGAGGAGATATAAAGGTAAACACATGGGGGGGGGGTTTGTTGAAGCTTAAGGTCAAGAACCTCCTTCCCCCTCCCCCACCTCGTGTAATATTGAATGTACAATGCCTTTGTGGTAAAGTTAGCAATATAAGCCAACCTGAATCTTCAAGTGTATAGGAGTCCACGTGCGATATAACAGGCAACCCATTTTCGTTGGCATATTTTTTCTAAATCGGTTCAATAAATAATACAAAACTAGTAGGCAAAACATATTCTTAAGTGATCAAATATTAAATACAATAAATTAATAAGAAAATAAAATAATGCAACGTATCATAAAATAATGAAATCAATTGTTATTTTATCGATAATTATACTTGACAAAGGAAACAACAATTAATTTAAAACCTCATTAATGTTTGGAACCAACATGTTTACAAATTTCAATAAGGTGTATCTTTGCTAAATATTGTCCGATTTCCATAATTTGTTTTCCTTATGTAGAGAATTTAGTGATCTTTTATAAAATTATGGGCATAACCGAGGGAAAAGTGTGCAATTTTTTAGTTATTCGCAAATAAAGATTCTTTTCTTTCATGACTTGTTTGCCTGAATTTGTGGGGTGATTTGACTATTTTGACCTCCTGAAGAAGAAAGAAGCCTTCAAAATTAGTGGCTCAATCTTGAGATTTGGTGAAAAATTAACGATGATATGGCTTGCCGATAAAAAAACACTATCGATAAATAATATAACTCCTCTTCTCTCGATCATAGAGACCTCAAGTCGACGAAATGAGACATGTATTCAATGACAGTAACTTAAGGTTGTCTGGTAACGTACTATCTCGAAAATAGTACGTTTTTGGGCTTAATAACGCAGGGCTCGATAGTTCCGAAGGATGTACTTTACGCATCAAAATCTTCAAAGCCCAATTTGTCCCAAATCGATCTACAGACCTACCACCGCTCCAGTATTGAAGCCTAGGAAAATGTTTGTGTCGACTTTATTTATTTTAGAAAGAAAAACAAAAGTGAAGAATACGATCCCCTAACAACCCGTGAAATTATGTATTCAACGGTACACGACTCATGGTATTTGAGCATGAGAAGAGCACATATTTGGTACAAAACCGATTTTGAGCCTTACTGTAGTAATATATGCGGGGAATGTGGGGATGGGGATAAAATTTGCACATGTGTTCTTCCTCCAGAACATAAAATTCAACAAGAAATTTTCGATTCTAAATCCTGAAACATTTTTAATCTCTCTTATGAATACTTCTGGTGACGAGAAATCAAAAGTCTGCTCTATTCTGTATGATATTATTATTCCAAACTTTTTACTAATTTTATTCAATTTTTATTTCATGTTTCCGTAATAAAAAAATCTGGTTTCGCCCAACACACAACTTTCACTTGCCGCTATACTTTGAATAGCAATTATTTTCTGGTAATTTTGGGACTATTATAAAATTTTTTAAGTGGATTTTTAACCGAGCTAAAGCTTAAAGCATACAGCTAACAAATCATTAATACCATTAAAATAACAAAAATCCTATTTATTATATCAATGGTTGGTTATGGATTGTACGATCCGTTGATTATGGATTGTAAGACTATTACTTATTAAACTATTATTTTACATTGCAAAGTTTACTAAAATAGAATTACGATATTAGTATTGCCTGCCATAGATGGGTCAAAAGTTGTCACACAAATTGGAAGTGGATACTGTTGGAATATCACGCTGGGAAAATTCATCAAACAGTTCCTGGCAGGATAATTTCGTTCCATGTATCGGTGCAAGTCAATATCCGAAAAAGTCTTTAGTCTTTCTCTTAGGGTTGATAGGATTTTCCGATTTCTGTAGCCGGTTTTTTTTTCTCAAATATTTATATATACATATTAATTTATATTCTGGGACATTAATATGAATAATAAAAGTGCATTGCTGAGATACAACAGCCGTTGCGCAGCAGAGTCTGAAACAACAGCCCATGTGCTAAGAAACTGCCCCCAACAACTCCCTCCTCATAACGCGCCGTCACCATAGAGTCAAGTTCGGGATGATGAGGCTCCTTAGAGAAAATGAATTTACATGATTTTACGAGGTCTCTTAAATATTAGTCATGGCTCAACAAGATTAGGAGATGTTGTTACATTCTTCGGGATCAGAAAGACAGCGCTGGTCTTGGATCAAACTGCTTTGAGAACAATGACCTCGATCAGGCCAGTGAAGTCGAAAAAGAAAATAATGTATCTCTTTCCTAAAAGTGAAATTCCGCGAGACCTTCGGAGAGAGAGAGTTCACCGTGAGAAGCCTCTGGTTTGGGTCTCGCGGAACGATTCCTAAAATAACAAGCAGCTTCCTCGAGGAAGAGATGTTGGAGAGCTTGCAGTGTTGGTCGAGAGAATTACTCTAGACTTCCTTGGGATCCTTCATCACCACAAGTATTTATATATTTATTTAATTTAAATATTTGATCTGATCATATCTTTTTGTCTGTATTAATAGGATTATGTTACTTAATATGTGTTATATCAGTTTTATCGCAATATATATATTGTATAGTAGTGTTAGTATAGTATGGTATTAATATTGTATATAATGAGAGATATGCAAAAGAATAAAAATAATATGTGTATAAATATCTATGTGCTTTAAATATAATTAAGAGCTATGTCCAAAAAGGATTGATTAGTACGCCGTGTATCGAGCAACTCTATATAGTAGGGCAGGACTGCTTTAAATAAAGTATTTCTCTCCCTATATTCAGATTTCAAGAAATTATTGCTTATAACTTAATTGCTGAATTAAAAATAACTTATTCATGAACCAATCAAGGAACACTCCCCCCTGAGCAATACAATACGGTATATCTTAAGAGGATTTGAACGAAAGAAAATTAAACTGGAATAAGTTGAAAAGCGACAGGAATGGCGGCCATTTTTCACGCTAACTGTCCAGAAAATTCCCTCCTCTTCCCCTAGCCCCCGGGACGAAGGGATGAAAATTAAGAGAATAGTCGAGGGCTTAAATGTTTATTTTTCACAGCTCAAGTGGACGCCTGGCCCAGTAAATCTTCGGCGAGGTCTCCGGCCATGGAGGCTATTCAGAAATGGAAGAGTGGGGGGTTATTCTTTTATGAAAATAACTTACTGCAGGGGAAGGTGGGCGATAATTTTATTTCGGCACTAGAGTAAGGAACCTCTCAGTATTTTCCAGGACCTAATTACCAGGAAATATATCCTTAAGCGTCTGCACGAGGAAGAGATGTAATAAAGGCTAAATGGGATCTGTTTTTCCAAGGAAAATTCGGTATCACTCAAAACAGAAAATATATCAGCAGGAGGAGTAGAAAAGTAAATTTAATTCTGAGACATTTAGTTTCCTAAGTTAATAATAAAAATCGTGTATCTTCAATGCCCAAAACCGGAAAAAAACATAAGACCCCCTTTTCTTACTTCTTAGGAGATTTTATACAAATATTAAGGGTGGGGCAAGGATGGTTTTGATTGGTTCAGAACTTCGGGTGTAGCCCCTTGTCCTTAATTTACCTGATATACACACTGACGCTGACCTTTGATGTCTGCAGATGTGTTTGGTGTCAGCATATTTTAGGTTTGTTTTCGGCGTTTATAAAAGCTTGTTTAATACATAGCATTTGGTTGAATTTAATGTAAGAAAACGAAATTACCTTCCGGTCTCCCTAATATTAATATTCGTCTAAAACTTTGTGAATGGCTTCATTTCAAATTCAAAATGTTTGAAGAGCTTTTCTTTATTTATTCCTTATAAAGGCGTAAAATATTAGTATGGTTTTGAAGATCAATAATTTAGGTTTCCAACAACGGCTGTTGTAACGTTGACTGAGGAGAAAATTCTGAGAAGTTATGAATGTTTTAGTGAAAGGGATGAGAAAAGTCCTCCGATAAAACTTTTTTTTTTATTTATATGATATTTACAATTGTATAAAAAAAATACATCTAGTAAATTCGCACATGGATATAATGACATGAAACACATGTTGAGAAACTACCCATTGGTAACACTCTAATAATATGTCTATATTAGGAGATCACGTTGCCATCTTTTCTACAGACGCCTCGGAGGGTTATCAGGTATTGAACAGGAAGCAAGGTTAGAAACGAGAGTGTTAGGATGGTTATGAAGTTTATTATGGAAGGATAGATATCTGGATTGGGCCAAATCTGATACATAAGGAACATTAAGGTCATTATGGATGATTTTATTTGTAACTAAATAAAGAGCATTGAGGAATTTACGAAGGATTTTGGATTGGATACGAGAGGAATTTGAAGGTAGGGAGAGCCCCATAGCTCAACTCCGAAAGTCTAAATAGGTCTTATTATAGTCATATAAATGAGTCTTTTGGAATTAATTAAAAGGTTAGAGCGTTTATCTAGTAAGTGTTGAAGTAGTCGGAAACGTCGAGCTGTTTCTTGTTGTTTCAATCTGGTATGAGGGTTCGAAGTTTGACATTTGTCCAGATGGAGTCCTAGCCCATAAAACTAAATCCTAAAACTAATATTTTTTTAGTTCAAAACCAACTCGTATTTAAGAGTTTATGGGGATACTGAAAACTAACTTAAATAGTTTTTTCATTCAAAACATTTCAATTTACTTGAAATACTTTACTGAAAGCGTTTTTGGGTTTTTTTATTTTATTATACATAACACTCCGTTTGATGCAATTAGCAATATGTTAAACTTATTTTACACAAAAAAAAAAAAATCGATCGATAACCTAGATATGCATGCAAAAAACTCAACAGTAAAATGCAGAGAACAGTAATATATAAAAGTAATGAAATTTTATAAAATAATATTTCCTCGGCTCCTAGGGTGCGTTGGCAAGAACACTTGGATGTGGGTCTAATATTTAACGACCTAGTATCAACAAAAAGAGTTTAATTAAAACCAGTGACACTAGCTTTATTATCTAGCTTCATATCCTCCCATTGTTAGATCACTTTTTCAATAATAAATCCCAGAATGTGGGATTACGCAGTTAGTGGATAGGTGGGATCAAGATATATTAAATAATGGTCATTACCTTGGGAGATGTTTTTAAAATTTATTTATTCATTATTATATATATATATATATTATCAACACTTAGACCTCGCGCGGGCTCATTACCGCGTATGGGGAGCGTCCCACGGGTGGCGGATGTGGGGATGGTCGGTGGAAATTCCTTGGAAGTTCCTCCCGGCTAAGTCCGATGGACTCGCTGACCAACAATGAGAGGGGCCCTCCAGACTTGCTGGAGGGAGGGGACCTCCAGACTTGCTGGAGGTAGGGGCCCACCAGACTTGCTGGAGGGTGTGACGTAGGATTGAACGCCCTACTCACATATCTTTAGTTCACCAAACACCACAAAAAGTCATGGATCTCCCTAAGGTAAAACGCTCATTATCCGGAGGTAAACTAGTCCCCCGTTCGGGTCTCCGGGTGGGGACTGCTTTAGGGGATTCATGGTGCAAGTTGAAATATAGGGATTTAAATATTGGTACGTGGAACGTAAGGAGTTTAAACACAGCAGGGGGGCTAAAATCGGTCGCGAATGAGGTAAATGGGTACAATTTGGATGTCGTGGCTCTGCAAGAGGTTCGCTGGCCAGGGGAGGGCTCGATGAGGGAAGGAAAGTACACTATTTGGTACGGAGGAAGCGGGAATCATTGTTTAGGTACCGGGTTTCTAATTAGGAGTAGATTACTATCCGCTTTGAGCGACGTACAATTCTTTAGTGATAGAATTTCGGTAGCTATATTTCAGGGACGTTGGTTTAAAATCGCATTAATAAACATACATTGTCCGACCGAAGACAGTGACGATGAAGTCAAAAGTGAATTTTACGATAAACTCGAATGGGTTTATGATAAACTACCGCGAAACTACATGAAAATAATTGTAGGTGACGCGAACGCAAAGGTAGGAAGGGAAGAAGTTTATATTCCGACGATTGGTAAAGAAAGTTTGCACGAATATAGTAATGATAATGGGATCCGTCTGATAAACTTTGCCATCTCGAAAAACCTGATAATTAAAAGTACGACGTTTAAACATAAGGATATTCATAAATATACTTGGACATCACCGGATTCGCAAACACGAAATCAAATAGATCATGTCTTGATACAACACAGCTGGCAAAGCAGTATAATCAATGTACGGTCTTATCGCGGAGCAGAATGTGGGTCGGATCATGAATTAGTAATCGCGAAACTTCGACAAAAACTTAATATAAAAAAGAGAAAAGAAAACCGTTTCGATTTTGAGAATTTTAATTTGGAAAAATTAAAAAATCCATCAATTAGAAACCAATTCGAGCTAGATGTTAAGAATAGGTTTGAAGCTTTAGAGCTTCCTGACGAGGACCACGAGGATATTGACAAGTTATGGGTAGAGATCAGGGATAATATAAAAGCGGTCGGTAACTCGTGCCTAGGAAAAAAGGAAACTAAGAATAACAAACCGTGGTTTGATGAAGATTGCTTAAACATGTGCGAAAAAAGAAAAGCCGCTAAATTAAAAGCTCTAAATAATCCTAGCGAAGACAATCTGGAATACTTCCGAATCTCAAAGAACGAAACGACAAAATTGCTCAAAAATAAAAAAAGGGAGTATCTTAAAAATAAAATAATTGAAATAGAAACTAATAGAATCGAAAATAACGTAAGAGACATGTACAAAGGTATAAACAGATCACGTAAATATGTAGGGCCCGTAACGTCTGGAATTAGGGATGATAATAACAATATTCTGACCGATCCGGTTGACATATTGAATAAGTTTAAGGACCACTTTGACAATATTTTAAATACGGGAAATTATGATCTGTGTCCTCCTTCTGAGTACCAGAGTGCTGAACCGTTAATAGAAGGACCAAGTAAAGAGGAAGTTGAAGTAGCTATCGGAAAATTAAAATCATATAAAGCAGCGGGAATCGATAATATTCCTACTGAACTAATTAAGGCATGCGGGGAAGCTGGAGTTTCTAAAATACATCGGTTGGTTAAAAAGATCTGGGTGAACGAGAAATTACCTGAAGAATGGAAAGAATCTATTCTTATTCCGATTCACAAAAAGGGTCCGAGGACGGATTGTAATAACTATCGAGGAATTTCACTCCTTCCGGTATGTTATAAAATATTCACTTCAATCTTAACCAGTCGAATTACGGAATACGCCGAGGAAATTATCGGAGACTACCAATGCGGATTTAGACGGAATCGTTCGACTATTGATCAAATATTTTCTTTACGGCAAATATTAGAGAAAAAATTGGAGTACAAAGGTATTGTTCACCAGCTGTATATAGATTTTAAAAAGGCTTACGATTCTATTGACCGCCAGAAACTGTATAATATTCTAATTGAGCAGGGGATTCCAAAAAAACTAGTAAATCTAGTCAGGATGTGCTTGACGGAGACACTCAATAAAGTTAGAATCGGTAATAATTTGTCCGAAAAATTTGAGGTTCGTTCGGGCTTAAAACAGGGGGATTCACTTTCGCCTGTCCTGTTCAATTTGGCATTAGAACATGCCATTAGGGAGGTAATGCGAACCGAGAAAGGGTTGGATCTGGGCGGGACAACATCCGTGCTGGGCTATGCTGATGATCTGGTACTGTTAAGCGAAGACGTTGAAACTATAAAACTAAATACGACAACGTTAATGAAAGCCGGGAAAGAACTAGGACTCGAAATAAACGTGGATAAAACAAAATATATGGTTAGCTGCAAAAATGGCGATACTACTGGTGACATCGATATAGATGGTAATATGTTTGAACAGGTAGATAAGTTTAGGTATCTAGGTTCAACGATAACTAGAAAAAACGAAATTGAAGAAGAGATTAAAGTTAGACTGAAGGCGGGAAATGCTTGTTATTTTTCTGTGACAAAACTACTTAGTTCGCGCCTCTTGTCCCGGAACTTAAAAATTAGAATCTATAAAACAATTATCTTGCCTACAGTTCTTTATGGATGCGAAACTTGGCCACTTACATTAAGGGATGAGCAGCGTCTTAAGGTTTTTGAAAATAAAGTATTGCGTAGAATATTCGGACCGAAGAAGGATGAGTTAACCGGAGAGTTCAGACGGCTACACAACGCCGAATTGCGTGAGCTGTATCCGGGTAATATAATTGATGTAATTTCATCGCGGCGAATCAAATGGGCTTGTAAAGTTGTTGGGCTTAGTAACGAGAGAATTCCTAAAAGGTTAATATTTGCTGTGCCGAATGGTAAGCGTCCGAGGGGTAGACCGAAGCGAAGGTGGGAAGATTGCATTAAAGCCGATCTGAAGGGACTGGGTTTGGACGGCGAACGGTGGAGGGAGGTGTGTAATAAGCGATTGGTGGTGTCGGCATCGAACCTTCGGGTTCGCTAAGCCTTATTATTATTATTATCAACACTTAGAGCACAGCTGGATTAGGCCGGAGAGCGATGATGAGGTTCTGGTTTCTGTTTGGGAAAGATGTGGTTTCAAACCTCAACGGATAATTATTGCCGAGTCCTTCCTCTCCGTTGATGACTAAAATCCTGGACGTATTAAAATTATTACACGGGCTAAGACCCAGAACATCTTGATCAAACAGGTTACTTGTTTATATAATGGAGGAATTTAAAACAAAGGAGCAAGAAATATTGGAATTTGTTATTCTTAAGAACAAAAACTCAATCCTATTATGAAATAATTCTATCCTAATTAGGTAAATTTGGAAGGCATTTAATAGAAAGAAAAGCCTACACAATCTTTGTTGCTCACTCCTCATTATACTATTGTTAAGAAAAACTAATTGTCTACGCAATTTAAATATAACTTTAATACAATTCTTTATTTATGTAGTGCAATCAAATAACAAAATTTTCTTAAAATTGATTACTGTTGGTGTTTTAAAACTGTTGTTATTTCACTCAATGAGCGAAGTTCACTTTCAAGTTGATACGGAAGAATCGCAAATTATTTCACAATGGTTATTATTTCCAAACAATTATACATCTAAAGTAACATTACCTTACGAGTTACAAAGAAAAAAAACAAAAGATGATTCCAATTATTGGGCTAAACTGTTTTTCTTTGATCATTAGTAATATGCTAATAAGTTTTTTAGGAAATTTCGTAAACTTTTAAAAAATCATTAACACCCACAAAAAAGAGTATACTTTTTGTGTTATTAAATTAATTAAATTTGATCATCCCTCGTAACTTTTTTTCCAGCTTCTTTTCGTTGAAGTATGTTATATAGATAAATCTAAAGGGCGTAGAAAAAATGACTTTAGCGAAGTTTCATTGAAATCTGTACATTCGTTTAGGAGCTACAGTCTATAGCAACGTAGGTTTTTCGGCCGCCATTTTGAAAGTTAAAGCCGGAGAGTAATGTAAATGAAGGAGGATCATCCTCGGGTGACCTCTGATTTTATATCAAAATTTGAAAAAAAAATCGGTCCTGTAGTTTCGGAGATAATGCGTGGACGGCAGACGGACATAAATAATTTTATTCGTTTTTCGAATTCTACGCGTCCTGAAACGTGAAACCTCAAACTTTGAGAGGGAATTAAGTTTTTGAATTTTTCGGTCGATCACAATGGTTGATTATTTTCTTCAGCAAAACCTTTCTTTTCCCTCCCTGTTCAGTAAGAAAAGGAGAAGGACGCAGGAGCGGCGAGGTGGGAACACTAATAAATGAGATGCGGAGGACGGAGGACGAAGGACCTATCAGTAGAGCAAGCCTTTTTACAGGACATGATATATTGCCCCGCGTTACTCCTTCCCTTATCGCACTGTTTCTACCCTTCATGAATTCTCTTCGCCTCCTTTTTCCAAGCTTTCCTTCTTCACCTTAAAGGATGTTGCTTCTCGTTATGTTTGAAGTATACTTTATTCCGAAGCTCCTGCTTTACTTAACAGAAATAATCACAAGTTTCTATCATTGGCGAATCCATGGTAAGGGGAAAATGGTAGCTTTAGCTTACCGAGAAACCTACAAGTATTCATAAATGACTGTTAATAAATTAAGAATTTGGCTCACTTTGTAAGAAATCGATCTTTGTAGACCAAACGAAAAAGAAAAGAAAAAAATCTTAATTATACTGGGGCATATTTTTTTTTTTTTTTTTTTTTTTTTTTTTTTTTATTGAATAATAATACAATCAGCCACTGCATTATTTTCTTTAGAACAAATTATCAACACATATAAAGTTATCCAGGGAAGTGTGGCTATACTGATTCATTCATACCAGACTGAAACGACAAGAAACTGCTCGACGTTTCCGATTACTTCAGCACTTACTAGACAAACGCTCTAAACTTCCAATTAATTACAAAAGACTCATATACGTGACTATAATAAGGCCTATTTGGACTTATGGAGTTGAGCTATGGGACTCCACTAAACCATCGAATTCCTCTCGTATCCAATCCTTACAATCCAAAATCTTCGTAAAATCCTCAATGCTCCCTACTTTGTTACAAATAAAACCATCTATAATGACCTTAATGTTTCTTTTGTTTCAGATCTGGCCCAATCCAGATACCTATCCTTCCATAATAAACTTCAGAAGTATCCCAACCCTCTCGTTTCTAACCTTGCTTCCTCTTCAATTCTTGATAACTCTCCGAGGCGTCTGAAAAGATGGCCCTGTGATCTCCTAATATAGACATATCATTAGAGTGCTACCATTGGGTAGTTTCTCAACATGTGTTTTCACATCATATATCCATATGTTCAAATTTACTAAATGTATTTCTTTAATAAAGTTGTAAATATCATTAAGAAATTTAAAAAAAAAAATTGATTCATTCAAATTCATTAACAAAATAATATATATTCATACAAGATATATAATCTGAAATCAAAATCAAAATAATAAACTCAAAAAAACAATACAAAGTTCTTTCAATAGTTACCAAAAAATAACTGGTTTATTGCAAAAAGTCATTAAGTACACTTTTGGTCGGTTTGAACCTGAAGGTACGTAGTTGTTAATTTCTATCATATTTATCGATACAATAACTCCTCAGGTGCATTATAATAATATAAATCCTTTTATAAGTAAAAAATAGTTTTACTAAGTACACGATGTTCTGACTTCACAGAGCAAAAAGTCATCAAGTTACATAATTAAATTCTTGTTCTCTAAATGAGGTAAAGCGCCAAAATTCACTATCTGGTACTTAATGATTACTTCCACTAGATTAATTAATCAGATGGTTAATAAAACTAACTAAGGAACAATTTGAGTTCAAGCTTGAACTACTGTCAATCATTGATGATTTTCATCGTTGTACAAGTGAACCTAAGTGAGCTAAGTCTAACTTACATTATATGTACTTACAAAATTATAAAAGGAAAGATTTTGTTTAACTATGATAGTGTGCAAAAAGTCACTATGTGCGTCATGGCTTCAGTTTTTTTTTCATTTGCACTGATTGTTATGTAGATGTTAAGTATTTTAGTCAATTGTCGGAAATAGAATACATATTTAAAATTGCAAATAACAAAAAATAATTAATCAAAGTGCTATTTTAATATTTTTTTAATGAATTAGAAACTTCCAATTCGATTATGTCAATTTCATTAAAATGTTACTTAATAAGTGTTTTCAATAATCCGAGGATATATTCTGTCATAACTACATTTTAATGGAATATTTTATTTATTACAGGAGAGCTCACCATTCAACCTACCAGAAGACAGTTATTTGAAAATTCATGGAGGTAACTACAATACATATTTTTTATAACTAATTAGTGTACCACTTGACCACCACCTCGCGCGGGCTCATTGCCGCGTATGGGGAGCGTCCCACGGGTGGCGGATGTGGGGATGGTCGGTGGAAATTCCTTGGAAGTTCCTCCCGGCTAAGTCCGATGGACTCGCTGACCAACAATGAGAGGGGCCCTCCAGACTTGCTGGAGGGAGGGGACCTCCAGACTTGCTGGAGGTAGGGGCCCACCAGACTTGCTGGAGGGTGTGACGTAGGATTGAACGCCCTACTCACATATCTTTAGTTCACCAAACACCACAAAAAGTCATGGATCTCCCTAAGGTAAAACGCTCATTATCCGGAGGTAAACTAGTCCCCCGTTCGGGTCTCCGGGTGGGGACTGCTTTAGGGGATTCATGGCGCAAGTTGAAATATAGGGATTTAAATATTGGTACGTGGAACGTAAGGAGTTTAAACACAGCAGGGGGGCTAAAATCGGTCACGAATGAGGTAAATGGGTACAATTTGGATGTCGTGGCTCTGCAAGAGGTTCGTTGGCCAGGGGAGGGCTCGATGAGGGAAGGAAAGTACACTATTTGGTACGGAGGAAGCGGGAATCATTGTTTGGGTACCGGGTTTCTAATTAGGAGTAGATTACTATCCGCTTTGAGGGACGTACAATTCTTTAGTGATAGAATTTCGGTAGCTACATTTCAGGGACGTTGGTTTAAAATCGCATTAATAAACATACATTGTCCGACCGAAGACAGTGACGATGAAGTCAAAAGTGAATTTTACGATAAACTCGAATGGGTTTATGATAAACTACCGCGAAACTACATGAAAATAATTGTAGGTGACGCGAACGCAAAGGTAGGAAGGGAAGAAGTTTATATTCCGACGATTGGTAAAGAAAGTTTGCACGAATATAGTAATGATAATGGGATCCGTCTGATAAACTTTGCCATCTCGAAAAACCTGATAATTAAAAGTACGACGTTTAAACACAAGGATATTCATAAATATACTTGGACATCACCGGATTCGCAAACACGAAATCAAATCGATCATGTCTTGATACAACATAGCTGGCAAAGCAGTATAATTAATGTACGGTCTTATCGCGGAGCAGAATGTGGGTCGGATCATGAATTAGTAATCGCGAAAGTTCGACAAAAACTTAATATAAAAAAGAGAAAAGAAAACCGTTTTGATTTTGAGAATTTTAATTTGGAAAAATTGAAAAATCCATCAATTAGAAACCAATTCGAGCTAGATGTTAAGAATAGGTTTGAAGCTTTAGAGCTTCCTGACGAGGACCACGAGGATATTGACAAGTTATGGATAGAGATCAGGGATAATATTAAAGCGGTCGGTAACTCGTGTCTAGGAAAAAAGGAAAATAAGAATAACAAACCGTGGTTTGATGAAGATTGCTTAAACATGTGTGAAAAAAGAAAAGCCGCTAAATTAAAAGCTCTAAATAATCCTAGCGAAGACAATCTGGAATACTTCCGAATCTCAAAGAACGAAACGACAAAATTGCTCAAAAATAAAAAAAGGGAGTATCTTAAAAATAAAATAATTGAAATAGAAACTAATAGAATCGAAAATAACGTAAGAGACATGTACAAAGGTATAAACAGATCACGTAAATATGTAGGGCCCGTAACGTCTGGAATTAGGGATGATAATAACAATATTCTGACCGATCCGGTTGACATATTGAATAAGTTTAAGGACCACTTTGACAATATTTTAAATACGGGAAATTATGATCTGTGTCCTCCTTCTGAGTACCAGAGTGCTGAACCGTTAATAGAAGGACCAAGTAAAGAGGAAGTTGAAGTAGCTATCGGAAAATTAAAATCATATAAAGCAGCGGGAATCGATAATATTCCTACTGAACTAATTAAGGCATGCGGGGAAGCTGGAGTTTCTAAAATACATCGGTTGGTTAAAAAGATCTGGGTGAACGAGAAATTACCTGAAGAATGGAAAGAATAGATTCTTATTCCATTCACAAAAAGGGTCCGAGGACGGATTGTAATAACTATCGAGGAATTTCACTCCTTCCGGTATGTTATAAAATATTCACTTTAATCTTAACCAGTCGAATCACGGAATACGCCGAGGAAATTATCGGAGACTACCAATGCGGATTTAGACGGAATCGTTCGACAATTGATCAAATATTTTCTTTACGGCAAATATTAGAGAAAAAATTGGAGTATAACGGTATTGTTCACCAGCTGTATATAGATTTTAAAAAGGCTTACGATTCTATTGACCGCCAGAAACTGTATAATATTCTAATTGAGCAGGGGATTCCAAAAAAACTAGTAAATCTAGTCAGGATGTGCTTGACGGAGACACTCAATAAAGTTAGAATCGGTAATAATTTG
Organism: Nezara viridula; assembly: GCA_928085145.1. Lineage (NCBI taxonomy): Eukaryota > Metazoa > Arthropoda > Insecta > Hemiptera > Pentatomidae > Nezara > Nezara viridula. The sequence goes on from OV725083.1 coordinate 21,494,386, forward strand.
TCCGAAAAATTTGAGGTTCGTTCGGGCTTAAAACAGGGGGATTCTCTTTCGCCTGTCCTGTTCAATTTGGCATTAGAACATGCCATTAGGGAGGTAATGCGAACCGAGAAAGGGTTGGATCTGGGCGGGACAACATCCGTGCTGGGCTATGCTGATGATCTGGTACTGTTAAGCGAAGACGTTGAAACTATAAAACTAAATACGACAACGTTAATGAAAGCCGGTAAAGAACTAGGACTCGAAATAAACGTGGATAAAACAAAATATATGGTTAGCTGCAAAAATGGCGATACTACTGGTGATATCGATATAGATGGTAATATGTTTGAACAGGTAGATAAATTTAGGTATCTAGGTTCTACGATAACTAGAAAAAACGAAATTGAAGAAGAGATTAAGGTTAGACTGAAGGCGGGGAATGCTTGTTATTTTTCTGTGACAAAACTACTTAGTTCGCGCCTCTTGTCCCGAAACTTAAAAATTAGAATCTATAAAACAATTATCTTGCCTACAGTTCTTTATGGATGCGAAACTTGGCCGCTTACATTAAGGGATGAGCAGCGTCTTAAGGTTTTTGAAAATAAAGTATTGCGTAGAATATTCGGACCGAAGAAGGATGAGTTAACCGGAGAGTTCAGACGGTTACACAACGCCGAATTGCGTGAGCTGTATCCGGGTAATATAATTGAGGTAATTTCATCGCGGCGAATCAAATGGGCTTGTAAAGTTGTTGGGCTTAGTAACGAGAGAATTCCTAAAAGGTTAATATTTGCTATGCCGAATGGTAAGCGTCCGAGGGGTAGACCGAAGCGAAGGTGGGAAGATTGCATTAAAGCCGATCTGAAGGGACTGGGTTTGGACGGCGAACGGTGGAGGGAGGTGTGTAACAAGCGATTGGTGGTGTCGGCATCGAACCTTCGGGTTCGCTAAGCCTTATTATTATTATTATTATTAT